>OZ023142.1:24999940-25042492 GCA_963675895.2 Styela plicata
CGACCACGCATGCTAGACGTCCCAGGAGTGGGGTTCAAAAAAATGAAATTTCTGGGGAGCGGTTGCTGTAAAAAACAACACACAAAAAATTTCAGCTTTGTTGAAAAAGATTTGTCCCAGGTTTCGCTGAAAAAATGAACGATTTCAATTTCGAAAATGTCTAAAATACAACCACTTATTAAAGTGGATTTCTCCAAAAAAAGGCCTCATATTTGTGGAGAGTGAGCCTGTGCGAGGTTAGCATAGTTATCTCATGGCTCACGTCTCATCAGCGCCTTCCACCGGTTGTACTTACTTGACAAATCATGCTCCAGAAATAGGATGGGATGAATTGCAAGCTGAACTCATCCAAACTTACGATCCCAAGATGAAGGCCACTAAGCCATCATGCCCAATGCTGTACTACAGTAGAACAGATCACACAAAAAATGTGTTTTAGCATTTTCCTGCGTGCATCCATTCTAAAATAGACTGGGTTCTGCTAGAGCGTCACATCAAAATGTAATTGCTAGGTTTTTCATTTTATGTAGCAAATCAATGATCATTTGTTGGTCAATTTTTAACCGCGAATCTTTGATATCTTGCAATGAACTACCCATCCCTCCGCCCTGTTTCCTTAAAATCCTGGATCCGTGTGTGAGAGAATTCCCAAGATACACGAATGAGAAAAGATTATTTTTTTTACTCCTAGTTTTTCCTGAAGTGAATTATGATGAACAAAATACCGTTGCTGGAGTTGATGTCTCTTGGCATTGGCTTTGGACGGATCTTTGATCAGTTTGGCTTCAGACTGCAATGTTGTAAGTCCTAATTTGACTTGTTCGAGACTGTGACTGAATTTCTGTGAATAAAAAATACATATAAATCATCAAACCTGACATCGGAATCAATGATGTGGGCTCGATGCGCAGCAAACGAATGGACAAGATAAATAAATGGGAAAGGTTTCATAGAGAAATACATGCCGGGCGCCCCTGAGCGAGCTATGGTAACCGATTCTTGATAACCTTACAGCTTCCTCATTGGTGCCACGTATACAAAAATTAAACAGTTAATAAATAATTTTTTCGAAAGTTTCATAAAATCTCTTTCATGCCTCATATTACCAGATGTGAATAAAATAATTGGGATTAACTGGATGTCACTGACCCAACAGTTTTTTCGTGACTCCTGTTCATTCATTGAGCTTATCAATGCGTGTAAGACAAGTGCTACAGCAGAACTTTCTTGAATGACCAATACATTGTCGTCTATAGTTCAAATAATGTGGGATATGAGACAGAGCTCCTATTATAGCAGTGCCCAAAGTCGAAGATCTTTTTCAGTTTCAGAATCGAATCAGAAGTCATATAATAAACGACATTCTTTTTATGAGTTTATAATTTACGTGAAAATTCACACTTATTTATGAAAAATATTTAAAGTTATCATTTTGTTGGTTTCGAATTTTTGCAGAAATTAAATCAAATAATTTATGATTCGAATATTTCAAATCGAATCGAATATTAGGGACAGCCCTAGCTCCTAAACTAGCAAATATTTTAAATAAGAACTGTATAGAAGCACTTACCAAGTGTTCATCCTTTCTATCCTGAACATCTTCAGAGCTCTCGCAGGGCTCGAGATGAACTTGGAAATGTTCTTCTGCAGCCAGTAGGTTTTCTTCTACTTGCTGGACTGTGGATTCAAACTTTTCCTGATGGCTGAGATTTTCACCGAGGGAGGTAACAACATTTTGAGCTCTGTTGTGGACCTGTGTAGAATATATTGCGCAAGTTAAAGCTAATTAAACTATAAGTTTTCATGTGAAATAAAATAAAATCCATTTTTATTGGCATTTTTTATTAGGATAAGATAGGTTATCATTTATATCCTGCGGGAGAAGAAAGTCGAGAATACAGCTTAAGCATAAGGCATCCACCTCTCGTGCGGATACCAGTTCTCCGAATCGGAGTGAAGGTTTTTCGATTATTGTATTTCTCATTTTTCCTGTGCATGGACCTGTTTGGTGGAGGACTTCCCACTAAGCAAGAAAGACAAAAAAAGATGGTTTTACCATCATCGTCCACTCACTGCACTCGACTAAAGTGCTAGAGTTCTATTCAGCATTTTCAGCTTAATGTGCAGCTGCTGGTAATACATTTTGTTCCGGCTCTTTGCCAAATAAGTAAATGATTGGCGATTGCATTTGGTCAATGCTTCCGGTCAAACCGGCAAAATGTCCGTTACTCAGACACCCAAAGGAAATGGGCTCAGAGAAATATTATCAACTTTGAGTGTCTGATATCAACCAAACTGTAAAAAAAGGTTCAAAATCATTACCACGGCTATTTTATAGCCGTGTTGATGACTTTGAATCCTTTTCTTCTGGATAAAAAAACCTAAAAATTAAACTTCTGTCCTCTTGCTTCCGACCTACAGTAAAATTCAAGTTTTGGACGCATCCTACCTGCTCCCACTTTCCTCTGACAGTTGCCAGTTTTGCATGCAGAGTAGATGGAGTTTCTATTCCTTCTATGTTTCCGATCCTCTCTTCCAGTTGGGACAGTTCTTGTGACTTGGCAAGTATTAAACCCACGACCTCTTGCGCTCGAGTGAATTGAACCTCTGGCGAATCTTGTGAATGCTCGATTTCAGGAATCTAAACAAGAATGTTTTATTAATGCCTTGTGGTTGCAGCATAGGATAGGATATCATTTTATCCTGCGGGTGAAGAAAGCTGAGAATACAGCTTAACCATATGGCGAACGACAACCTCTCATGCAGATAACAGTTCTGAATCGGGTAAAGGGCTAAGCCGAACAGGAAAAAATCATATTTTTTCAGCAATTGTAATCCTGTCCGTCTATAAGTGGCTGCCGTTTCAGGGCCTTGGTCAGGGCGATCCACTCTAAGAAGTGGCTGTAAAAAAAGCAGAGTACCTGGCAACACCAAGTGGACAAATGCACAGGATGAATAATTTACCTTTTTCGCAATTTCCTGCGTCCATTCCCCTACTGCGTTCATTTCTTCCTCACAATTCAGCCATTCCTTCTTGATTTCCTCTACTTTTGCAATTCCTTCATTCAGCGCAGATTTTACCTGGAAAGAAATTAAACCACTTTAATTTTAATTCCAACCCCACCTGCATATTGCAGCTAGTCTTAACGTATTTCCTGCATGTCGTGAGAGGCGACTAAAAGAAGGAGGCCTAGATGTGGTAGGTGGTTTTACACTTTACCATAGCAGTTCAGTTCTGCTTGGAATGTTTTCAGTTTATAGTGCAGTTGTTGGTACTAAGTCTTTAAGTATGTCTTTGCTGTTGAGTGGCTGTTGGTTGGTTCCTTCTGGAACCTGCTTCTGGCCTTGCTCAGAGTGAATTTCAATAAAAAAACTCTTTCGATTCGATAAATATTAAAATATCAAATTTTATCTTCACAACAAATTCAATGATAACAATGTTCACTTCTAAATAAAAACAAGATAAAACACTTTTAGCTTTGACAAAAATTATTTGCTTAAATTCCTAACATACACAATATATAAAAATATTTCAATTCCCACACATTGTTTTTAAACAAATTATGGACGTCAAAATTCCAAAACATTTCACCTTCTCCAGTTTTTCAGTGATTTCATTCAGTTCTTTCTTCAAGTCCTCCGATCCTTTCTTACTGGATTTCTTCGACAAAACTGCTATATTCGCTTCAGCGAGTTTCATCCCTTTCAATGCGTGTTCCTGGACGTGGATAGGAGGGTTTAAATTAATGATGATATACAGAAAATGAGATATTTATTATTAGTGATGGACAGACAGTCAGAATGAGAGCTACTCAGACACCCGAAGAAAATGGGTTCCACAAGAAAATTCAGCAAGTTAGCGATATTTCATGAAATATCTGTGGCTAGAAATGTAGCTTTTTGAGGGTCTGATAGCAGCAGATTTGTAAGACGGTGTTCAAAATATTCAATACTGCTATTACGGTAAGTATATTTGTAAAATTTGACATATATCATGATTTTGCAACGTTTGGTGTATTGTGCAGGAAAATCATGATAAAACCTTTGTAAAATTTGACAAATATAATGATTTTGCTGCACACCCGAAACTCAGAAAATTATTATAGGTAAGTTTTACCACTTGATCCTGCATTGCGACTTTGGCAGCAATCTCTCGATTTATTGAATTAATATTACTCAATCTTAACCGGGCTCCAAGTATGCAGCAAAATCATGATATATGACTTTTGTAAAATTTGACATATATAATGATTTCGCTGCACTTCGGAGACTCTTAAAAAGTGTTATAGGTAGCAGCAGATTTGTAAGAAAAGGTTCAAAATAATCAAAACTGCTATGAAATATATTTATAAAACTTTACATATATCATGATTCTGCTGCATTTGTGTATTTTGCAGCGAAGTCATGATATATGACTTTATAAAATTTGACATATATCATGATTTTGCTGCACTTTATAGGTAAGTCTTACCACTTGATCTTGCATTGCGGCTTTGGCAGCAATCTCTTGGTTAATCGAATTAATATTGCTCAATCTTAATCGGGCTTCAAGTATCGGTATAGTTTGTGAGATGAAGTCTTGGATCGGCGTCAAAAGATCTGAGTGTTCTTTCCAGGCTTGGACTGTTTCCTGTGCAAAAAAAAGAGTTTAAACTTTATTCTACGCAGGTATAAGGAAGCTAAAAAAACAACTTGTATCCAGGGGGTGTCCGGTTAGCTCAATTGGTAGAGCATTGGGAATACGCCTCGGGCTACTCATCTCTGATCATCATGACGCAGGTTCGAATCCCGCGAGGGATTATATGCGAGAGGTCTGCTGGACGCTGGTTCACGTAAGCGCTGCTTATGGCTTCCTCCACCAACCAGGTTAATGCACAGGAAAAATGGGAAATGCTATAATCCAAAAAACCTACACCCCGATTCGGAACCGGTATCCGCACGAGAGGTCGTGGTTCGCCATGGTTGAGCTGTATTCTTGGCTTTCCTCTCCCGCAGAATAAAAATGATATCCTATCCTAACTTTCAGCCCTGTAGATACAGGCTTTAGAATAACCCTAACATATTTACTGCGTGTCATAGGATACGACTGAAAGAAAGCAAAGAATGATAGATGGTTTACCACCACCCAGGGCAGATACCACTCACTGCACTTTAATATAATGTTATCTACACAGCACTTAGGAGAACAACAGTTGCTTGTACAACATTTTCTAATGACTCTTCGCAATAAAAAGTCGTCATTAGTTCGCACCTTTTTAATGCTGCTAACAGCCTCCTTTCAGAGTAAAAAAATACTTCCAGAACCACTGAAGTGAAAGGATTTAAAAGCAAATTATTAAGCTTGGCATAATACTAGTCCTATTATCAAGATGCATGTTTTGTTAAGCATGGGCCACATATGGATCGTGACATTCAGGCACGATCCATCTGTGGCACATGCTTGACAAAAATATAATTCCAGATTGGATTATTTAAGACTATACTATTACCAAGATTTATCTAAGCAATTCACAGATAAACTGATAGCCTCTTTAATTCACCAACAACTGCTCCTGTGTTGAAGTGAACTGGTAATGTAGTCTTAGAGCATGTCATTATCCTATTACATTTCTGGGTTGAGAAGGATCTCCAGTAGTGTAACTGATTTTGAAGCAGATGTATTTTTACGCTTTCTTATATCAACTGACTTTTGAAATAATAGGCTTTTTTATCTTATATAACCCCGTCTACGTCGTATGGGGTACCCTGTATACGGCCAGTCACATTGGCCCCTTATAGACAGACGAGGCTGAATTGACTGGAAAAAAATGGATCTTTTCTTGGTTTCAGCTAAGGGTGTTTCCTACCATGGTGGTTACACCATGGGGTTGAGTGGTGGGCTAAGGATAAGCGAGTCCGGACTCGCCGAGGGCTCGAACTCCTGAGATCTTTAAAACCTGCGATGCCAAATGTTAAACCACTAGGCCATGCGCGCTCTACGGGGATATCTGTTGATACGGCTATAAAGATTTTTTGTCGAACTTACTAAATTAAAAAAGACATCTTGATTGTTATAACTTTGTCCTATTTCTAGTTCTAGACATCACTAATCACTAACAAACCTAACCAAGGGCAAATTAACGACAATACGATAGTGGTCTTAATGTCAATACTCATTGAACCATGCCCCATAGGAAAGTTAATTTATACTTAATTATATTAAGCTTAACACTGGCTCCGCCTGTGAAAGAAAAAAATCGATCGCACTAAAAATATTATTTCGAGGGCTTCTTGAGCTTTCAGACCACGCATCAGGATAAAGATATATCTATTCGTTGTTTTCCAAGGTCAATTTCGGATAATCAGACAAAACGACTCATATTTATTATTTATTTTTTTTTTTATCAAACTTATACTTTGAGCAAGATCGGAAGGCAGCGCTTAAAAGGAACCAATAAAACGGCCACTTAAAAAGGTACTAAAAGATGTGTGGTACCAGCGACTGAAACTCTAAACGAGAAAAACATCTCCAAAACGGAAAACTGTGCTTTCATGGTAGCCTCCGCGCGCTCGCGCGCCGTATCTATCTGCCCTGGGCAATAGGTTAAAACCACTCTACATATTTTTCGCTTCCCTTACGTTGCCTTTTTCGAACATGCAGAATAATTAGTGTTTTGTGTCCTATTCTAAGAGCCAGTACCTACTTATAATGTTCTACTATATATTACATTCTTTGTACGAAAATTTGGAATTGTTTGAAAACAAACAGGACTTAGATGAATTAATATCGCTAAAGTGGTTTCACAGTGGTTTGTAAGAACAGTAACACTACATTCTTATGAAACATTATTTTGAGAATAACCTAATGGAAGAAGGCCGAGCTTCTATTTACCTTTCTCTATCATTGTCTGCGACTAAAAATATTAATTTCTCTTCCTCTCAATCCCATAGATATGCACCAATATCAACTGCTTCCATTACTAAGATCACCGCAGGAAAATGGGTGTTCATCAAAAGAACCGATTAGATATATCTCTGGCTAGAAGATAAAATATGGACTATATAGGAGTCTCGCATAGCAATCAAAAGTATATTAAAAAAATCAAAACTGATCAATACTTGCTATGGAGATAGCGCAGTATTGATGGTTTCGAAGTTTTTTTGTTATCCGATGAAAATGACATAAGAACAGGTTTTATCGCGAAGAAAGATGCCTAAGGGGAATGCTGAAGAACAAGGTTTCGTGCCGGGTGTCCATACTAACATACACATAAATCCAAAGAAAATAAGGGACCAATTGTCATGTACCATGACGTGTTGCTATGTCGACATTCCATACAAGCGTCGCGCGAGTCCCCAAGTACGTATACTTTTTTTATTGAGCAGCATCTTCTGGGTAGTGGATAGCACTCTTTATCTCTCGCTTGAGTATCAAAAATTAGTGTCTAGTTGTGGCTTGATGCCCGGCATAAGTATGATGAGCATCAAAACGTCTATTTCACTGCGATATTTAGTTACGAGGGACTCTTGAGTCCTCTAATAAATAGGATTAAGATTTGTATTTCGATTTTACAAGGTGCGATTGACTAATAGATAAGATACATCTGCGTACTTGGCAGGTGAGTTTTCTGTGGTTCGAATAGCACGTTGGGAAAAGAAAAAGTATTTTTGGGTGGGGCAATTCGAGGACGACGAAATATTACAACCCCGACTGTCAGCACCACTTGGACTGTCTCTTGATTAGCGCATTAAAAGGCTGACTCTTTTATTATATATATCTTAATATTCTAGTTATCATTTTTAATAGGTTATTGAGCCCTTTCTTTAATTCGCCTTATTTTTTGGTTTTTTAAGTTAATGTTAATGGGTTCAATTTTGAGAAGAAAGCTTCTCCATGTAGAAATCCTAGAAACAGACAGATTGTTTGCGAATGAGTTATTTGCAACTTTGTTGTATGTAATAATGGGTTAAAATAGCGACATCGCCGATTAAACTTACTCAAAAGCGAATATATGTTCATCAAAACGAATTTAACGTTAAAAGTTGGAATAAAGCTTAGTACTGCTCTGTGGCAATGATGCCTCTAAGTACAGATTATGATATGACTAAGTTTTTTTAATTTAAAATTCACACAAGGCCTGGCTTTAGGCACCCAACGGTAACTCAACTATACGGCCACTCATGTATCGAAGAGTTTTATACAAGATGTTTTGCCACTAAAATGGTACCAGCAGACATGCACTTTGAATGGAATATTAATCCGCATGGGAGGAATTGTGAACACTGTAGTAACGTGTTGAAGTGAGTAGTTATCAACCTGCTAACTGATGATGCTAAGACTCTCTTCCACGTCTATGTTTTTCCTCCCTATCCATTTTTGGCACATTTAATGTTGTATACCTGGACGGATTAGGCATGATCTACAGGGGCAAAAAGAATTATTGAGTAAGATAACTTCGTTACCATCCAGCCAATAATTTAATGTCATATCGCCAGGGTCAGGACACCCAAGACACGTGGCTACTTTACCATGGCGGTTCAGTTCTGTTTATGATGTTTTTTCTTTAAGATGTGCAACTTGCTGTTGTTCTACATCTTGAAATGTAGCACGAGCGAGAGCGCGATTAAGTGGTTGTTGGTTGGCGCTGCTCCATTGTCCAAATAACCAAACTCCTCTGTTCTCTGTCCACTGTGAGCGGCCACGTCCTGTAATTTGTCCCAGTTTCTTTCAAGTCATGAAACCTCAGGTTATATGGAAAGGTCGGGGATTAGCGCAGTATCCTCATTTAGTTCTTTGCCGAGCGTTAACGTCGTCGTATATTTGAGGGGACCAAAGATTGCGAGAGAAGTCAGAACGGAGACATCATAGTTCTGTATATAAAACGAACTGTCAACTTTATAGTAAGTTTAGTATATGAGTTTCTTAGCGCATGTCAATTATACCGGTATTTCCATGTTTGAAGTTGAAAGGCATTTCAGTTAATTGGGTTAATAAAAGTGTAATTTCCTTCATTCGCGCTATTATCAGAATTGAATGTTTTTTCAGTTACAAATCAAAGTGCGGAGTTCAATTTGAGCGGCCGCGAGCCCTCGGCCTGCTTCCAGCCCCGGTTAGCTCAGTCGGCGTAAAAGCGGCCAGTGAATACTCGCTTCAAGCTACGCGTATTCATGACGCTTTGGGTGACGATCGTCATGATGCAGGAGACGTAAACCCGTGAGGGATGTGGTATTATATGGTAGAGTATTTTGTATGATGGACGCCCCGCCGGTGCATGGTGGTTCACGTAAGCGCTGATGGCGTTCCTTCACACCCTTCCCATAAAATGGATTTCTATCCTATCCTAATCTTAAAATTCTATTTCAAACAAAATATTTACATTAAACACTGATAAACTTTCCATGCCTCAACAAAACATCCAGCTGCAGTAGTGTACTTCTAAGTAGCCATTCAGCTCTTTTCAAGAACGCTCTTTGGAGTGGATCATCTTGTCCAAGTCGCTATCACAGCAACTTCTGACCAAAATAGTTATGTTGTTGAAAAGACATCTTCTTTCTAATTCGGCCAAGCCTACCCAAGTTATTACACCCTGGGTGGAGTGGCAGGCATAGAATCGGCGAAAGTCTATTTTAAGCTTGAGCTAGTTTTGTGATTTGTGATAAATTTGGTTTAATTTACCAGTCAGGAAGCAAATGGTGTTCCATCACTAGACTATACTGCGTTGTATACATTCGTTGTATATAGTTCGTTGTATACAATTCGAGTCAGGGCTGGTCCGACTCATTAATCCAAGCTCCCCATTCAATTCAGGGTGTAATAACTCGGCCTAACCAGAGAGTTTATACCCTTTCAATATAACTGACCCTGTTCGCCTACAAGTGGTCGCTCGTACAGGGCCTTGATCAGGGTGATTTATTTAGGTGAATGACTATTAAAAAATATGCAGTACTGGCAGTATTTTACCTTGGTAGCAGAATCATTTTTTGTAACAGAAATCCTTTAAAATCTTGATTTTTATAAAACCAAATAATACTGCATGCTGTAGATCTTTCTACACTGCACCCAAAGTCTGGGTTGGGGTTTTATTGTAAACTATTTTACTTAAAATTGAAAAAAAAATTTACTGAAACTGTATGGCCATGTGGTTAAACATGTTGGCATTGCATTGCAAAGATTTCGGGGTTCGAGTCAGGACTGGTCAGACTCATTGATCCATGCCCCCCCTAAACCCAGGGTGTAATAACTTGGGTATGCTTGGCCTAACAAGAGAGTTTATAACTTTTCAATATAACCCTGTTCATCTATAAGTGGCTGCTCGTACAGGGCTAGGGCTCAGGTGAGTAACTATTAAAAAAATATACAGTACCAGTAATATTAATATACCTTTGTGGCACGAAACATTTCAAATAGAATATTCTTCAAAATCTTCGCTTTTCATATAACTAAATACTGATACTGCATGCTGGAGATCCTATTTATACCACACCAAGTATTTTAAGTCTAAGGAGAGGCTTTATTATAAATATATCTAAATTTTCAACCATCGTTTGAACAAGATTCTCTTAAAATCTCTCTTTGAGTGAAAATATCTAAAGTCACCGATTGCCATAACCGCGGTGTTGTGTGAAAATATACTGGGAATGAGCCAAATATGCTGTCAAAAGTGTTGTTGAAAACTCAAGTGCCAATAGTGTCGTGAAAATAGTCGATAAGTGTCATAAGAGGTACTTTCAATCAGGGAAAGTATGTAGTGTTGGAAGTGCGTACAAACCCATGTTATTTACGTGATAAAAAATTAAAAAGATATTTAATAGTTGACACTTTTTTTCTGAAACTCCATCAAAACAATAAAAACATATCAATACAGCATGAAACAGACTTGTGCAGCGGTTCTCAACCCCGACCCTCAGGGCAAGGTTCATATTATTACTCTTTTACTAAATAAATAGCGTTGTGAACAATTTATTTTCCATTATTTTCATGTGATTTTATCATGGGTTGATGTGACAGTGTGCCGACCGCTCCATGTGATGGAGTGAGAGGCAATGTTTCTGCATCACAAGATGTTAGTTACATAACAGATGCTTTGTTAGGTGTTGACGTTTAGAATGTTTTCTGCTCAGAGTGCAGTTGCCAGTACTACCATAGATTTTCCACCTAATTGACTGGAAAAAACTGGAAAAATCATACTGCGTGTATGACATAGCTAGGTAATCAAATGCAAAATATTAAAATGAGATCTTAATTACCTGAAAGTTGCTCAGTGTCCTTGTAGCATCTTCATAGTTGTCCACCGGTTTTGATTTCATTTCTTCGTTGAATTTATCGATTGCTCCAAGCTCATGGTCAATGGCAGCAAGAGTTTCCTAAAAAGAAAACGATTGTAACTGTAGATGCTCATGTCCTTTTAAAGATAGTATGATGTCTCAAAGCCACGGTAATCACATCTAAAGGCCTGGAAATTTGCGAAATCACAGGTTTCTAGAAATTTGCACACGCTCTTGTTAAACTGTTACAAAGCGTACATTTCTGCTTCGTGGACATGTGAATACGAATAATCCAATGCAATACAGGATAGGATTTCATTTTTATCCCGAGGAGAGGAAAGCCGAGAATACAGCCTAACCATATGGCAAACCACGACCTCTTGTGCAGATACCAGTTCCGAATCAGGGTGAAGGTTTTTGGATTATCGTATTTCTCATTTTTCCTGTGCATGGACCTGGTTTGTGGAGGAAGTCGTGAGCGGCACTTACGTGAACCACGTTGTAAGGGGGTGTATTGCCCATTTTATTTTGTTACCCGAAACGCAACGCATCAGTAAGGCAATTTCACGTGTACTACGGCGTTTATCGTCAACCGTTTTTGTAACCGACACCGACATTCTACCTTGCTTGAATGAACTTCGCTTAAAAAAACTGATCATACCTGTATTCTGTCTTTATACTCCAAGCATTCTTGCACAGATTCCACTCTTCGTTCCGTTATCGGGAGAGAGCGTTTATGACGGATTTGCTACTCGCCGTTAATCGCATCAGAGTTTTCTTTGTGTTTCTCGATCTCCTCTGGTCGAGAATGCTTAGCTAGGTCTACCAACGTCGCACTCAACCACTCGAGGGCGCTTAAATGCTCGTCTTTCGCAGCAGCAATTTCTTTGAATTTTTCGGCTTGGGCCTAAAATGATTTGAATTTGATATAAAATTTATTGTGTTTTCAATTTTATTAAATAAAATTCATTTCTATGAAAGTAGGAAACATTGAACACCTGGTTGAAACTGACCAGCAACCCAGGCAAAGAGCTGAATTGGCGTTTCTTATGTGTCGTGAAAGGCAACTAAAAGGGAACAAAGATGTGGTAAATGGTTTCATCATCAACCAGGGCAGATACCACTCAATGCACCTTGCCATAGCAGTTCAGTTTCAGTTTGGGATGTTTTACGTTTAGAGTGCAGTTGCTGGTACTATATCTTTTAGCAGCTCCTTGCTATTTAGTGGCCTTTAGTTGGTTCCTTTTAAGCACTGCTTCCAGCTTTGCTCAGAGTGAATTTCAATAAAAAAAAACACTTTAGTATCATCCACAGACAAGATGTACGACCAGCTCACCATCTAAGCAGAAAACATTCCAAACAAAAACTAACAGCTCTGGTAAGGTACAGTGATTGGTATCTGCCTGGGCAATTATAAAACCATCTACCACTTCTGCGTATTTTCAACACTTTTACTGATTGAGCTAACGGGCACCCCCATACAGTACAGTATTTATGTGAAGAAAGGCTATTGAATTGAATAATGTTTAAAACAAAAATACATAATTGGTAGACTTGAGTATATGCGCCAGGGATGTTGAATATATTTTAGAAGCATAATTTATTCGAATCAGTCGTGAATCGTTCTAAAAACTTAAACTTGTTGCATGAATTAGGATTTTCATTTTTAATGAATGATTTTTAACATCAGACTAAAATCGTTTATATTTCGTCGTTAAAATAGGAGAATTGTTTCTCTTAGTGTGAATTGAAAATACACTACCTCAGAATACATAATACCCACAAAAAACATAATTTCAACATAAATCCTGGTTTTCTTGAGTTTTTGACACAATATTCCACCCAAACTTAAAAAACATAATTTTTTAGGACTTCTCTTTCAAAATTTCCCCTAAAATCATAATTCTGATCTAAATCACTCACATTAAACTTGTCGGAATCAGCTTCCACTGGTTTATGAACGGTTTCCATGACATTTTCAGATTGTTTCACCCAGTCTTTAACCGAATTCATTTTCTTCTCAAATTCAATCCACTTTTCAGGTAGTTCTGTCAGTTTCCTGTTGAAATAAGAAGAATTGTGAATAAATTCTGGAAAATGAAATGAAAATTTTTATATGCGGAAGGTCAGCTGGATGCCTCACCGTGGTGCCATAGTTGTTGCGTAAGCACTGCTTCAACTTCCTCCACGTTCGTGCACAGAAAATATGAGTAGAAAGGTTAAGCGAAAAACTATCAATCCCATTCCAAACTGGTAGCTACGCAAAAGGTTATGGTTCGCTATACGATTAAGCCTTATCCTCTGCTTTCCTTTCCTACAGGATAAAAATGAAATCCCATGCTATTACGCGCATCCGAGAAACAAATATATTGATTCACATTGTGAACAAACACTTGTATGAAAGGGCTTGTTCAGGATCCTTGACAAGGATCAAACAAGCTTTTTAAATAGAGCCCAAGCGAGTCTGGCTCGCTAATCCATGCCCACACTCAACTCAGGGTGTAATAACTTGGGTAGGTAAGCTGCGAACAGGAAATGATCATATCTTTCCAGCAATTTTAACTCTGTTCGTCTATAAGTGGCCACTAGTACAGGGCCTTAGGCAAGGTGATCTACTCTATGGAGTGGATTTAAAAAAAATAAAATAAATCCTAAAGACCGGTGGTTCCAAAATGTTCAATTGGCCAATCACGTTATCCCACCATCCCCCCACATCCATGAAATTAAACACTGTAATTTGTTGGGCAAAATGGCCGATTGGTTACCGTGTGGGCATGGCAAGTTTAAGATCCCTGCTACTAGGCTCAGCAAGTTCAATTTTTTATAGAAGACCACTCGACAAAAGTGTAATAACCTGGGTAGGTTTTGTGTACAGGAAAGATCACATCTTTCCAACAATAGTAACCCAACAGTAATTTTATCAGAATTTTCTTTGACAAGGCTGGAAAAGGCACCAGAAATGAACCAACAATGGCAACTGATATGGCAGTGCCACACCAAAATGTAGCACCAGCAACTATACTCATACGTGGAAAACATACCCAGAAGACTGCACCACTATAATAGAGAGCAGTTCAGTTGGACGCAAATGTTGGCATCGCAGTTTGAAGATCTCGGTCCCAGCTCGCTTATCCATGCCCACCACTCAACCCAAGGGTGTAATAAACTTGAGTAGGCTAAGCCAAACGGGAAAGATCATATCTTTCCAGCAATTGTAACTCTGTTCATCTATAAGTGGCTGCTGTTACAGGGCCTTTGAAAGGGTGATCCACTCTATGAAGTGGTTATAAAAAAAAACGTGAGCACCAAATTTATATAATTACTAGCACATGTTGAGCACCACTGAGATAGAATTCAAATAGTCAAAATGATTCCAGTAAGTTTTAACCCACATAGCTTCATCTCTACTTACATAAACATTTCCTCTTCTGCCGTAACGACATCCTCGTACTCTTCTCGTAATTCCATTAGTTTCTTCGACCACGTGTGATCCCCCGGCACGGATTCTCGTAGGTTATCGCACAGTGATTCCATGGTGTTAAGAAGAGTATCAAACTGACCGAAAGCTTCATCAAAATTGGTCTAAGAAAGCAAAGAAGTGATTTTTTAATGTTAATTCAGGCAAAGCAAGTGGAAAAAATTGAGAAAATGGATTGAACTTGGTTCAATTTAATAAAGATTAACTAATGTTGAAAACTTTGTCTGAGGAAGGCCAACCTTGGCCAGACAAAATGGAGAAACCGTATTTACCTGATTGTAAGCCGTTCTTGATTGTAAGCCGGATGTGATAGTGCTAAAAATTTAATGTAAGCCGCATATCCGGTACTGTGCCGGTGCCTATAGGGTTGATGACTGATAAAGCTGAAACTATGAAGCTTAGAAGGAGTATCGGCATCGGAAAGAAAAAATGTAAGCCACCCTTGAATTTAAGTCGTAACATGATGGAAAAAAAACTTTATGAGCTGTGGGTTACGATCGAGTAAATACGGTAAAATTGTGTATGTGTGTAGAAAGACCCTTGAACCTCTTGTCTAGTTAGTTTAAATTCTTTCTATAGCGTCCTTGCATAAAGCACACGAACTGATTCAATCTCCCAGGAACATTGAAGAAGTAAATAGTTCCATGTAAACGCAACCAAGAGCCTTACCTAATCTATTGAAATATTTATTGTTTCTTTTTTTTATTAAAATTAACTCTGAGCAAGGTCAGAAGCAGTGCCTGAAAGGAACCAACTAACGGCACTTAATAGCAAAGAACTACATAAAACATGTGGGACCAGCAACTGCACTCTTAACAAAAAACAGCCCAAACAGAACTGAATCACCATGGTAAAGTACAGTGAGTGGCATACGCCCTGGGCAATAGCAAAACCATCTACCACTTTTTTGCTTCCTTTTAGTCGCCTTTAACGACCCTCAGGAAATACGTTAGGACGATTCTAAAGCCCGTACTTCAGGGCCACATCCATATCAATATAAAATATTTGGTAATCGAAAATTTCTATGAAATATAGAAAATGCTGAAATTTTTTGTTAAAACAGAACTAAGAAACCAAGTAAACAAAATTATATAGGTAAATTTTGATGAATTTTTATTTTTCAAATATTCAATCGCACCAAATCATGAGCCAAAACATAATGTTGAAGTAAGCAAACGCGTGTTACTTTATTTTAATGTTTCCTTGAAACTTATTCCGTGGCACGTTGTTAAACTTTCTTTTAGGTTTTGTTTACCTTCCTGATAACTCTGTAATGTTTATATATTTATTTGTGTCGCCTTCAGTGTCGACAAAAGTGACGAAATAAACTATGTACGGTATCTTATATTAGATACGATCAGACTGACAAGCTTCATTAGGACAGTGGATCATTCATACCTTGTGTTCAGCTAGTAATTCTTCATTTTCTTTTGTTTTCGTCTTAAGTTGGTTTTCCTCGTCATCCAGCTGCATGTTACATGTTGCAATCAAAGCACTTAATTCATCTTCCGCTTCGAGAAATCTGAAAAAAAAATAAAAGTTTATGGAGCTGAGAACATAACATGCCTGGTTAGCTCAATCGTTAAAGTGTTGGGATAAGCTTCGAGCTATGCGTCTCTGATCGTCATGCCGCAGGTTCGAATCCAGTCAGGGTTGATGAATATATATGAGAGAGTTCTGCTGGACGCCTCGCCGGTGCCAAATTGTTCACGTAAGCGCCCTTGCGGCTTCCTCCACCAAACAGGTCCATATACGGAAAAAATGAGAAATACAGTAATCCAAAAAAACCTCCACCCCGATTCGGAACTGGTATCAGCACGAGAGCGAGTGGTTCGCCAAATGTTTAAGCTGTATTCTCGGCTTTCCTCTCCTGCAGGATAAAAATGATACCCTATTCTATAAAAAAAATATTTCTGGGACGTATGCAAGTCCAGGGTGACATTATCTGATTTTTCTTCAGGGTCTGAAATGTTCATGCCGTTTTTTACAGAGGAGCGAAAAAAAGTTCAAAAATATCAACACTGCTATTTCATACTAATTTTTATCATTACATGGGCATAGTCGATTCAGGAGGCTGTAACCAGTGGGTATGTGTGAACTAGACGTCTACCGATCCTTCCGTGTATATTCCTTCCCAACAGGTTTGAATCTGTGACCTCTGCCAAGGAAATTAGTAATGCATAGAGTGGGTTCCTCACGCTTTATCAAGTGAACTAACTTTTTCAGGCAGTTTTGAATGTTTATTCATAAGAGCGTCCTCAGAGCTTTTGCGGTGGTGTGATGGCCTAGTGAGTAAAACATGTGTCATCTCAGGTTCAGGTCCCGCGAATCCGGCTCGTTTAATCCTATGCCCTTCCATTCAACCCAGGGTGTAATAACTTGGGTAGGCTAAACGCACAGTGAAAAGATCACATCTTTCAGCAATTCTAAACCCTTGTACGTACAAGTGGGACACTGGTAAAGGGCCTTGGTCAGGGTGATTGGATAAAGAAATAAAAAGAAAAAATAAAAAGAAAAATATAATATTTGTGATCAAAAAAGATATAAAAAAAAAAATAAATAGTCTTAAAAATACAAAAAAAAAAGTATTTATAAGTTAAAAAAACCGTATCGGGGAAAAAAAAAAAAATTGTATAAAAAAAAAGAAAAAAAAATAAAAAAAAAAAAAAAAAAAAAAAAAAAAAAAAAAAAAAAAAAAAAATAAGTTGAAAAAAAAATAAAAATAAAAAAAAAAAAAAAAAAAAAATCGCAAATATCAAAATCCGTCACAAGTTTCGAAAAAGAGTCTTGGAAAAAAATGCAAAAAAAAAAAAAAAAAAAAAAAAAAAAAAAAAAAATAATATTTTAAAACAAAAAACATGCTCTGCCAATTAAAAAAAAAAAAAAAAAAATTAAAATTAAAAAAATAAAAAAAAAATAAAAAAAAAAAAAAAAAGAAAAAAAAAAAAAAAAAAAAAAACAAAAAAAATAAAAAAAAAAAAAAAAAAAAAAAATAACTTCTAAAAAAAAATTACTGGCTTCCAAAAAACTAAAAAAAATTAAAAAAAAAAATAAAAAAAAAAAAAAATAAAAAAAAAAAAAAAAAGAAAAATAAAAAAAAAAAGTGGGAATAAACACAAAAAAAATAAAATATGAAATTTTTTTTCTTAAAAAAAAAAAATAAAGTGGAAAAAATCCCAAAAAAACAAAAAAAAAAAAAAAAATAGAAAAAAAAAAAAAAAAAAAAAAAAAAAAAAAAAAAAAAAAAAAAAACTCAGCCTACACAAGTTATTACACCCTGGGTTGAGTGGTGGGCATGGCTGAGCGAGCCGGACTCGCCGGGGGACTCAAACCTAGCTCTTCAACCTGCGATGCGATTTTGAAACAAAAGGAATTAGATTCCCCCCTTACCTCCTCCCCCCCAAGTTGACACAAAAATGTCTTTCTAATCAATGTGCTGTTGGACGGGCTTATAGAATTTTACTAAAATATTTTCCTGTCATGTCGTTAGAGGCGACTAAAAGGAAGCAAAGAAGTGGTTAGATAGTTCACCATTGCCAGGGCGGATTACCAATCACTAGCACTTTACCATGGTGGTTCAGTTCGTTTGGATGATTTGCTTAAGAGTGCAGTTGCTGCGTACTACCACCGTTTGATAGCTCTTTGATAGAAAGTGGGCGTTAATTGGTTTTCCCCTTTCGGGATCTGTTCCCGCTTGCTCAGAGTGAGTTTTAATTTGAAAAACCCCAATTGCAACTTCCAAAACATTAGCTGGTGATTTCAAATTAGGTTTAAAAGACTAATTTAATAGGACGCTTACTTGGTGTTCTTTCATGAGCTTTTTCGCGTGTCCTCCTCACTCCAATGGTTTACTCAAAATTTTTCTGCGTCTTGTAAACATCTTTGCATTGAATCCGAGATGTTTTTTATATTCTCGGTCAAATCTCTGTTCCGGGCTTTCAACTTGGGTTTCCACTATTGGCTTTTTTACGAACGCAGAGCTGGCGTTTAGCAGCATACTGTCAGTCACATGTCTTGACGTTGTTGCTGTGGTCCATGCCTGCCGTAGAATTAGTGAAACAACGGTAAGAACATCGTACGATTTCGGGTTACAAAATGTAAGAGGTTTGGTGGTAATTGCTAGTCAGCCTCACATTAATTTACATCATTATTTATTTACGATAACTCAATTAAATATTACTGTTTTCTGCTCCGCAAATTTGTGCATGACGACAATATCCCTCTACGATTTGTGATTGTGGTGATAATCCAGGGCGCATGCTCTGTTACGATATTTAGGAACTCTTAAAAATGAGTCCTTGAAACCAGATGACGTTCACATTACTAATTTTAGATCTAACATTTAAGCACAAGTCCTTTTTCCTAACAATCTTTCAAGGGTCTATAGTGTGACGTAAGGCATGTGAAGGTTGAGTAAGACACTGCAGGCTTCATTAAAGAGTTTTTTTTTCACGACTGTGAACGATTCCAGGACACCAAAATCAGTGGATTGGCATACATGGTCTCAGATAGTCGCACCTGTCAAAAAACGCTACTAACCCCAGTAATATGTAAAATACAGCGATTACTTCAGCTAAACATTGTAACTCACATAAGATTTTGTAACCAGATTTAATTATAAACAGTGTTAATTAGCATACTGTGGAATAACGCTCAAAAAAAAGAATTTAAAAGCAGTTACCATGCTACGCGTACAATACCTGTGATTTAACGATTACCACAATAAACTCACTGAAGCGTACCACAATGGGATTAACCAATCACAACGAAAGAAGGCAGTTGTTGACAGAAATATGTATGAAAAATATTGAAGTCAAATTAACGTTATTAACAGAACCTTCATGCAAAATAATACAAAACAATTGAAAACTAACCTGGCAGAGCATTGCATGTTGGCTATTTCCATTGCTTGTCCGTGTTTAGCAAGTACCTCATGCATCTCTTTGGTTAGTTTAGCGAAGATTTGCTGTCAAAGAGGTGAAAACTTCAGAAGAAAAAGAGCATGATTGACACTAGGTGCATTCAGAATTCAGATCTGACAGCGCACCGTCACTGATTGCAAAGCAAAATCCATAGCCGCCGTGTGCAAATTATATTTTCTTGTTCTGCTTTTCACCAGTCTTGGATATCTGTTCATTTTTATTACGCAGGAGAGGAAAGCTGGGGATACAGCTCAATCATATGGCGAAACTACGGACCAGGATGCGCGCGTGCTCGATTGCGACAGTCAGCTTAATATCGGGGTGCATTTATTCTGTTTTAACGTATTTCTAATTTACTTCCTGTGTTCTGGATGATCGTAGACGGAAGCCCTAAACAGTGGTTGCATGAACCACCGCATATAATCACCATTTCCCAATGTGATTGAATAACAGGGACATTAGTGTGATGCGTCGCTCACAAGCCCATTTTTCACTAACAAGGCCCCCACCCGTTGCTCCGGAATACAGATTGAACCATTAATCTCTTGGTCTACCCATCAATTATGCTTCGGTAGTTAGACTCACATATCACGATTTTAATTACTCGTAGGGTTTTGTCTTAGATTTTTTGTATATGTACTTGGGAAATAGCATATTGCTCCCGCTACTTCCGCTATTAAGGACTCCTAAGAAAATGGGTTCCATCAATAAAAAAATAACGAATGAGTAATATAGGAATCTATATCTCTTACTAGAAGCTGTGAAAATATTTCTTCTACTTTAGCAGTTCTACATCGCCTATGATGGTAAATTTTTTTTCTAATGGACAGTTATTAATGGTGTCCGAGGTTGCAGAGTACTTAATCGCCCAGGAAGGAAAAACAACTCTCTCTCACTCTTACTATGATGGAGTTCAGTTTTGCTAGGTGTTGTTTTTGCTTAAGAGAGCAGTTGCTGGTTCCTCTATTTTTGTGGCCGCTCTTTGCTGTTTCGTTGTGGTCGCCAGTCGGCTACTCTTGGCCAGCTTGAATACCACATTGTACCAGTTGTAAAGTACCAGATGCTGGTTACTATCTTTTATTAGAAGCTCTCTTTGCTGTTTCGAGTGGTGAGTCTGTTGGTTTCCTTATTGGTCGGTGATCTGGCGGATTACTTTTAATGAAGGCCACCGCTAAAGGCATCTCAGGTGGAGCTTCTGGTACATGCTTTCCACATCCTTCTCAGAATTTCTGTCAGTCATTTAACAAGGCTTGCCGCTTCGTTCATCCATTTAATCTAGGGTTTGCCAGTTTTCAACCGATGACTTGCAGTGGCTCGAGCATTTCACTGCTATTGCCGATGTATTTTGTTGACGTCTCCTTAAGCCTGAATGTTAAAGGGTTTAGTTTTAAGATCCTTTACAAAAAACTAATTAGAGTTGTTCTCTTTGAGGGGAGAAAGTACCTATTATGGAGACAATAATTATTTTTTAAAGCCACTTCTAGGAGTTGGATCACCCGGACCTATGGACCATGAACCGGTACCGGCGGCCACTTATAGCATAGGCCTGGGTTAAAATTGTTGGAAAGATATGATCTTTTCCATTGTGTCGACTACGCATACCCAAGTTACTACACCATGGGTCGGTGTGCTGGGCATGGAATATACGAGTTGGACTCGCCGGGGCTCGAACCAGAGATCTTCATCCTGCGATGCCAACATGTCTTAACCTCTAGCGCATAACACGTAAAACTTAGCTATCGTGTCCATAGTCAAAAACCGGGTTAGGACTTGGTGAAACCATGTCCACTACACTGTCGGGTTTCTCAGGTCGAGTCAAAGACACACACAACTTGCAACTCGAGACTCAAAGTCCCACTAAAATTTAATTTCTGAGTCTCATGTCAAGTCCAGGCCAAGCCTTGTAAGAATCGCAAGTCTCTTTTCATCAGCAAGTTAACAGAATTATTTGCCACTTAATAAGTATCATTATTGATCTCATTATTCATTGAGTAGAATTATTCTTAGATTTCCACATTATTTGTCCTGGGACACGGGTGTAAAAATAATTTTTTTTTATCTTTTTGATGCGCCCACGCCAAGACCAGAATTGTTTTGTTTCAACTTTTGATCAAGTGATCATGTTGGTTATTACCATCGTACGGGGGAGATACCACTAAGCTGCACTTCTCCATGGCGGTTCAGTTCCTTTTGGAATGCTTTACGCTTTAGATTACAATTGCTGATACTACTTCTTGCAGTAGCTCTTCTACTATTAAGGTGGTGTTAGTTGGTTTCTCTTCAGGCACTGCTTTCGACCTTGCTTACAGTAAATTTGAATGAAACAACCCATGCCCCATCTGCATTTTGTCAAGTCGAGTATGAGTTGAGCCATTTTGTTAAGATGATGCGAGTCGTTTCATCAGAGTTATCTGGTTCCAGTGCATAACAAAGTTTGATCCTGGATTTGAACAGTGTGATCACTCTTGTCATTTATTAGGAAAATACAGAAATAAATTTCAGACTGCGAAGTCGGGCTCTTGTGGTGCGTGATGACGCGGACGTTAGCTGCGACCGCAATACGATATCTTCGCTCCTCCGTCGCCTCTCGGGGGGTCAACCCTTCGCAAGTAATTCCTTTGGGTGAGTATGGTAAAGATCAATGAACGAAAACGCCTTCAACGAGCAATACATAGCGGAGGTATCCCTTGGACGAGGACACGGTGTAAATCCCAGTCCTTAGGACGATGCCCGCTGCCGATGACACTTGATCGATTCCTCAGTGGTTCACCACAGGATGGAATCCACAACAAGTTATACTGTTCTGTAAAGAGGATATAATTGTGAAACATTGTTATTTGCATACTTTGAAATGAAGCTTATATTCAGTTCATTGCATTGAACGCAGATAATACGTTGTTTTTGTATTCAAAAGACAACTCATTCTTACAATAACTTTTTCGGGTGAACTAATTCTAAATTATTCACCTGCAAACGTCTATCCATGTTCTTAGTCATAGTGTCCAACATTTCATAGACTACATCCTGGGGAGTATCTATAAATATTCCTTGTGCAAGTTTTATTATCTGTTAGGATTTCTCTTACGCTTGAGGGATTTCCTCTCGTATCTCCTTAACAAAGATGTTTTCATGTCGAAGCATTGTTTTAAGTGTTAAAAAAATGATTCATGGCTCTCTAACAGGTCTGTATACATAAGGGTGCAATATACACAACGCATTGATGGTGCTAGGCCTAATGAATCTTTGAAACTGTACTGAATTCTTTTTATCAGGAGTATATTTAGGTAACGAGAAGGAAATTTTTGAATTAGATTTGGGAATTGCCATCTTTAGGCTAATTTAGATTCCAACAGCTTTTTTGATTTCTGCTGATTTCAATATACTTATTTCTGTGCCTGACAGTACGGCTTCTAAGGGCCTTTTGAGGCACAAATTCAACACAAATATGTAAGAATAACGAACATTCATATTCGGGTTCGCGTCCGGCAAGTACGGCTCGTCTTATTCGCTATTCCAATCCACTCATTAGCTGGGAGTTATCACTTGGGTAGCGCTAGAGTCGCTATGGAAAAAAGACAGATTCTATATTCTGACAACTTGTAGTAAACCTATCAGTCTATACGTTGCCTCTGTTTCATGGCTATGGACAGGGTGTGGTAATCCACTCTTCGAAGTGGCATATAAAACAAGCAACATAAAACTATCAAAATTAGTTTTTCTCAGACACTAAAATGTGACATTGTCTGATCCTTTGGATTTATTCCCATGCAATTTATAAAATGGGATATATGTATTGTAAGAACACCTACAAACCTCCATGTATTGTACACTTATCCTGTCACAACATGGTAGTCTACACGGTGTTGGATGAGTCACATTAGAGATATTACATATCATCCAACCAACTCTGAAGTCTGCTGACTCCGTTGTCGACAATCCTCTAGCATGCTTGCACGTTCTTATTCTCATCCATTTGTACCGTTTGCAAAACCTGGAATTTAATTTAAACAGGACTGTAAAATTCCACCAAAATTATGTATGAATGTCATGAAATCGTCTGAGCGAATTTTCTTCGAAAATTAAATAATAAATGTAACCGTTTGAGTACCTAGCAACCACACTACTTGGAGCGGGAAAAATCCAAAAGAGCTGAATAACTATAAATTTTGTGAAACGTGATGGCCTAGAGGTTATAACATGTTGGGATCGCAGGGTTGACGATCACTCGTCTCGTGTGGGAGTGGCTCGCTTCTCAAAGCCCACCACACCAACTCAGGGTGTAATAACTTGGTGGTAGGCTAAAGCCGGAAACGTGGGAAAAAGATCTTGCTGCTGTTACAGGGCTTGGGGGACCGGGTGTTCCATATCTATGGAGAGGGGTAGAAAAAAACATAAAATAGGAGTGCAATGCTTAAGGTATCTTTGCCTGAACCAACATCTTGATTTCTTTTAGTGTAGCCTTGGGGAAATAATAAATACAAGATGCTAACTCTAAAGTAGGAATTACACGAGACATTGTATGTAGCATTTGTATATTCAAAACATGAAGTGAAATGATTTTACTGGCAACAACTTAGGTGTGACTTATTTTTTTTTGGGGGGGGGGACTGTTGCTACTAAGACTCCTGTAGGAGCTTTCGATGATATTTATTTAACTTCTTTATTTACAGCCACTTCTTAGAGTGGATCACCAGTCCAAGGCTCTGTCACAGCGGCCTATCATAGAAGGGAGGGTGTACGATATGCTGGAAAAGATATGATATCTTCTGTTCGGCTAAAGCTCACCAAGTTATTGCACCTCTGGTGTTTGAGTGTATGGGTATGGATAAATCGAGCCAGCACTCGCCGAGGACTCGAACCTGAGCTCTTCAACCTGTGATGCAACTAGTATTAACCACTAGGTTCCCTCGCAGCCCATTAACTAATGTTGCCATGGAACTCACCTATATATACATTTCCCATCGGTCCATTTGAAACAGCAAACAATTGTTGTTTGACGTCTTTAGACTGGACATTTCATCACACGTTTCGACTCATAAAAATTTCGCTTTAGATCATCATTGCATGGGTTTGCACACCAGTTAATGATAGTTCTTGGAAGAAATCATGTGAAAATAGTAAGATTTTATCATAAAGTTTATTCTGAGTAAAGCTGAAAAGAAGTTCTTAAAAGAGTGAGTAAAATGGTCAAAGAGGTAGTACGCGATATAGAGCAGCCAAACAGTACCAGTAAGAAGTGCAGTGAGTGGTCTCTGCCCTGAGTGAAATCTTTACTTGCCTCATTACTACACGCATGGAAATTCGTTGGGGCTTATTGCTTAGGGGGTGGGAATATAGAATTCAGATCCTAGGGGGAGAAACCGGAACGGAACTTGAAATCACCGTGGTAAGAGTGCACGTGAGTTATATCTTCTCTGGTGTGGGTCGAACCATCATCCATTGTGGCTATCATCTATAATCTTCCTGACGAGTTCATGTTTACGGCTTCCTCCACAACCTTGTCCATGCACCAGGAAAAATTAGAAAACTAGTTGAGAACAAAACCTTTCACCACGAATTCGAAACTTGGTGTCTGAACGAGGAGTCGTAGTTCGTCCATAGGATTATCGCTGTCTTCTAGGCTTTCCTTCCCCCGCAGGATATATATGAAATCGATGTCCTATCCTAGAGTCAAAGTTTAGCGCTACGACCCAATGGGTGTTATTTCCAGTAAGAAGAAAAAAATTGTAATGCATCTTTTGTTAAGAATGTGTCACTGAATGGATCGCGTCGCTGAGGCGATTTCCCTCTGTGGCTCATGCATGACAAACGCATATTAAAAAATCGCTCGTACGATAGGCCAAAAATGATACATCCTGGTAAAATAATGCTGTTAGCACAAGACACTTCAAACGCAGCGCTGAATTATATTTTGTATATGTTTATTTTGAAGCCACTTCTTGGAGTGGATCACCCTAGCCCATGTCCCTGAACTAGCAGCCACTTTATAGACCGGGCATGGAATAGGAATTGCTGAAAAGAATATTGATCTTTTACCTGTTCGGCTTAAGTTATTACACCCTGGGTTGAGTTGTGTGGACTGTTTTATTAACAAGATTTAAAATTTTGGATGAATTCTTTTTTGATGGCTAGTAACTTTCCTCCGGGTGTCTGCGCTATTATAGTCTTTGACTGAAAATATTCTTGAAACTAAAATAAATAGGAAATAATTTTGATAAATTATGCCATTTATACCTTTCCCTTTTTTACTTTTGTCTTGAGACATTGATCAGCTTGTATAAACCAGGTTGTTGTCCTTGGCCAACACAGTTTTCTCTTGCTCCCATCTTGCACCAACTTCGTCCCACATGCTTCTGTACAATTTGTCGCTCTATGCCAGACATCTGCGACCTGGTTTTATATGAGAGGTCAGAGGTTAAAATCAGTGCTGAAAATATAGTTCTTATTGGGTCCTGAATGGTCAGGGGGGGGGATGGGTGTTGGAATGGGACCACGGTATGTATTGGGGGGCTGGAAAAGATAAACAACTTCTGGTTGTATGCGTCCCACCTAAGTCATGACTCTCAGAGTTGGCAGGTGGGCATGGATAATTTGACTTGAAATGAAAAGTACTTTTATTTACCAGTATGCTTATAACCATGTTTACAATTAATATTTCGGATACGAGACTATTATTGAGTCTTGCCTATTCCATACTGTGTGGAACCGATGAGGAATCGGGTGCAAGTTATTGCAGCACAGTCCCAAGGCTGTGGGTTACAGTGCCTCACCCTGAGGCACCCGCGTGCATTGCTCTTTGAAGGCTTTTTCGTTTTATCGGTATTCACCATACTTTGCTGGGGTTTGAACCCGCAGTCATATCGGTCGGCCAGCTATGGCGCCTTTCGTAATGCCACAGCGGCACACAGGACGCGCAACCCATAATTTATGCCGTTCACACTTTTTAGTTGCTTTTCATTGGTTACTATTTGGCACTGATTGTAGCCACAGTTAAACTTGAGCAAAAAACTGAAATCAGGGTTTTTGGTGCTCAGGACCATTTGAACTTTACTCAGTTAGCATCTTATGTAGGAAATACATAACACACAATCACATTGATCACTGACTCGGGCTGATGGAGTCCGACCTTTGAATCTATTCACACGATTTAAGTGTAATTGAATGTGTCGGCTGATCAATAAAGAATGGCCGTCAAGTCTTTCCATCTTATACATTTCACCAAGGTTTCGCCTTCCAGTGGATATTTCTGGGCAACCTGTTAAAATTTTACTGCAAATAACCAATACCGCGCCACTCTTTTTTGATTTTATTTTTACTGAATTTCACTTCTTTCACGATCACCTCACTCGGCGGACTTGCATTTTGAGACGAATTTACCCTGGGGGGTCCATGAGACGACTGTCCATCTGTGGCCACATACTAGACAAAATTTGGGACACATGAAACACACACTACCACCACATCACATAATGGGGAGTCCTAAACGCGGTTTCTGACGGTATGGGGATTGGCTCAGGGGTGTAACCCAACACATTGCGCGGACCATAAGAAATAACAATCCACAGTATCCTGAGCGTACTTTATCATCCATGAAAACTTCTTGACGAGTTACTTTTCGCTTTGCGGATTATCGGAAGTCAGATATACGCTTCACTAGCTCACCACCAACTTCTCACTGGCGGACTTGCATTTGGAGACAAACATTTCCACTTTCAGGGGAGGGGGGTGGGGGGATGGTGTCCTGCTATAATTATTAAATATATGGGATTCTTTAAAATTTCACTTTAAGAAGGCTGACTAACTGCAGTTAAAAGAAAGCAAGCCATTTATAAAACCGCTGTAAGATCATTCACTTCTGATTTTAGAGTTTTAAATATGACATATATAAAAGGATCATTCACGGGTCCTGGCCTCTGCTATATAATGTGCAGTTTCTCGATCCGTGAGGCAGGCTGCTTGGAAGGGTGTAGGGTCTGGGCTAAATACCGTATCATTTGAAATTTGAATCTGATTCGAATAATTTTTTCGATTCAGATCGAATCGTTTGATTTATTTTAAAACTTACAAGCGTATTCCCATTTTACTGTTACTACTATTGGATCCTAAAGTATGGTATTTAGGGAAATATACCGTTACGAACTTCAATATATTAGGCAGTAATGACTGACTTAGCGATGTATTTGTCATTTTAAAGGACAAAATACAATCAATGTTTGACCAAGATCGATTGCATTTTGTCAGTTAAAAATGAAAAAAAAAAAAATGAAATTCATTTATGCATGTTTTTGTTACTTATGACCGATTCATCAATGATTTAATGAATTTTTACTTAGAATCGGATTGTCCAGCCGTGGGGTGGGACGTGGAAGTCGTGCCAGCTCTGTGTCCATGACTCTATGACATTTTTTTGGTATTCGCAACCTATGCATATTGTCTACAATATTTGCCATTCTCATGGTTAATGTGTAGCCATTGGTGGAATAAACATTTACTTGGACTTGATAGAAAAACTTTCTGGCTTAGGCCAGCTTAAATGTTAATTGATGAAAAAAATTTCAACCAAAGCAAGGCTGTAAGAAGCATACCGCAAATGGAAATAAGTCTATTGAAAACCACATACATGTAAGGCAGAAATGAGAACTAAGGAAACTTTATGTGTATCTGACCCTGAATACAGCAGTGAGTAGACACGACTTTCAAAGTTTCGAGGAAAAAAAAAATGGAAAAAACATAAATCTGTTGTATCACTGTAGTACATTTGCAGTGAATGGATGCAAATTTGGAAGGCAAATAGTGCGATACGGTTGCCTCAATAAGATTTTTGTATTACAAAATTCGGCTATGAGCAAGGCACACAGGAGACAAATCTTTACTTGGAAAATTTTCCTGACGCCCATAAAGTGACTAAAGAGCTACATGTAAGCCAGTAATTGGAATTGAGGAACATTTCATCATTAAAGCGTGCAGATCAAGCAAATCAGAGAAGGAGGTTTAGGAGGCAAGGAAATGTTTGAAAATATTGAGGAACTTTCACAGTGAATAGGTGCGGGAATTGATTAATCGTCGTTGACTGATTCAAAAAATTCTGTTCAGAGAAAACATGAGCAGACAGCTCCCTTGTTCAAAGCCAATTATATTATCTGTAAAATAAACATAGTGCAGGCACCGTTGCGTGCGGTGTGTCAACCTGTGCAGATCGGAAGAGAAAGTTTAGGGCCGGAATCATTATTGATCACACTTCGTTGAATACATGTCGAGAGTACGCTGAGAACAATGGCCCAGCGGCACTACCCAAAATGTGACAGCCAATTTGACTTATAAATGGTGTTCAACCCATTACATTCACCTTGTAATTCTGTAACATAAAATCCACTGGATAGGTTTTATTCCATATTTATGCCTGTCCATTTTGTCAACATCGTCTCCTGCTGTTGCAGAAGACTCCAGAGTTTGGTATTTAGCCTTCCATGAATTCACAGAAGTGAGCCTTTCTGGACGCTTGATTCTGTAGTTATTCCTTAGAATGCGCAAATAAACGAAGTTTTACAGATAAGAGGTAAATTTATTTCTGAAATATTTGAAGATTCAATCATGTGGAATATGGGAGTTTTTCGATAGCACAGGCTGGCAGAATCTTGTTTTTCTTCGGGGTGTTATGGACAGTTCAAGTTAGGTCAGGTTCAGGGTCAATGTTCAGGTTCAGCACAGGGTAGGGAGGTGGGTGATGGAGGGTTGCTCCTTATAAATACAATTTATTTCTATTGAAAATTAGCTCTGAGCAAAGGGATGGATGCATGTGCCTAACAGGAACCCAACCACTTAATAGCAAAGAATAACATGATGTAAGTCCTAGCAACTGCACTCGAAACGGAACATGTCCTCAAACATAACTTAGACCCTGGTAGAAAAGTGCCGTGAGTGGTACCCAACCAGGGCGGATCGTTTTAAAACCATCTACCACATCTTAGCAATCTTTTAATCGCCTCTTAAGACACGCAGGCAATAACATAAGGACTATTCTAATGATAGTACTTAAAGTATTGGTGAATTTTCGACTTTTTTTTTCTGTATTAGAGCTTAATGGGAAAATCAAAACTGTGAAAAATATTTCCTCGACCTACAAGTTATTTCCAGATAATATTGACCTTGTACTAAATTTACATTCGATACGACACATTTCTTCGGGTGTTCACTTTGTAGCAGATCGGCTGGAATTTAGACACACTGGAATAGCGTATCTTACAAAATTTCATTTTTATTATGAGAATATGTCTTAAACCTTTGGTGAAAGTGCCCGAAAGGCCTATGTTGGGTCAAACAAGTACAAGATCTCAGATTCGTGTCCCGCAAGTCCGGCTCGCTCAACCATACCACCACTCAACCTGGAGAACTAACTTGGGTAGGCTAAGTCGCCCCGGAACAATATCATATCTATTCCAGCCATTGTTAACCTGACCCATCTACCAATGGCTCTATTACACAGCTTAGATTTCCGTTTCCAAACCTAAGGAAGCTCTCATCCCCACACATCATAACTTAATTTTGGGATAGGAGCATGGTTGGTGGATAAATTCACCTACTTATAAACATTATTTTATTCCATTAATAACCAACAAAAAAAACCTCTTTCCCTATAATATCACTTTACAAGATTACAACTCGGGATGTTAGTACTATTCGTTCCTCAGTGCCTAGCAATAACAATCCGCAAAAAATTGTTCATTGAAGACTCTTTTTACGTCATATATGGCAAATACCTTATAATCGGGGCTACAATCTGTGGTCATTAGTTAGGTGTTCCCTTACCTCCCACACAATAAGTGTCATCATGACACAAAATTCCAATACTATTACCAACTTCAGATTAATCTTCCCCCAATAAATTCATCCAAAAAAAAATCTCCAATAATCAAAACTGGCCAATCCCTCCTTCACTAGAAATTCTCCCTACTCCCACCATCGGTTCCACCTATCTTCTTGTTACTCCAAGACCGGCCTCCCACCGTGCAAAGAATAGTTAAATCTCCTATCTAAAACAATACTTTGAACCACAGACCTAATAACCTGGGCAGATCACCACTCAAAAAACTTTGCATGACAGTTTCCAGTTCGTTTGGAATGTAATACGTTTAGGAGTGCAGTTGCTTTTGTACCTATAACTTTTAGTAACTTTTTGCTATTGAGCGGCTGTTGGTTGGGCTTACCTTGGGAGCTGCTTCCCCCCCAACCCCAGGGTGAGTTTCAATTGGAAACCATAATTCACTATTCACATGGCATTTTATAACATGATGCCTCAGCAATAGGTTCGGTGAGAAATAGTTTACCAAATTATTTTAATAATATTCCCCAAAAACCTGAAACATCCCTAGTAAGCAATCCCCAAAACATCAAATCCATACTCGATCCTTCTGTACACCCAGGGACCCAATACTCACCAACTGCAATTAGTCTTCGTATTAGTATTCCCTATCTTCACCAAACTGAGACTTAAAAATTATCTAGATCATATTTATCTAACGCCCAATAAACCCACTTTTTAGAGTTTGATCACCACCACTACCAGAGAGCACTCACAGAAGTGCCAGGCGTTAGAATTGCCTGAGACGACTATGATTGCTTCCTGGCGCAGGCTTAGCTGACTCCCGCGTGCATTACACCAAGTGTATCGCTCGCATTTATGCGAAAAATCTATTTTATCCCTTAATAAATCCCCCCCCCCCCCCCCCCCCCCCCCACCCCCCCCCATCCTCCTTGTTCTCCGCTCGCCAAATCAAATTAGGTTTCAGGAAAAATTTCACAAATTATGGTGGCACAAATCTGGATTGATTTGATTAATTTTTTTTGTTAATTCTAGTCAGAGTGGGGAACTATAAATAAGATTATGATCCATTTATGTAGGGTACAGGCTTTGGAATAGTCTTTCTGTATTTCCTGATGTCAGTGAGAGGAAACTGAGAGTAGAAACAAAAAAAAGACGGTAATTATATACTATTGAGGGAGGATATCCCCACTCACTGACTTTAACAATAGCATTTCGGTTTCATTTAGAATTGTTTACTTTTAATCAAATTGAAAAACTTTGAAAGGTTGAGTTGTAAAAACCTGGGCAGTTTTCCACTACTGCGGCTCTACCATGACAGGTCAGTTTCGGTTTGGAATTGTTTTGTCGTTTAGTGTGATCTTGCTGTTACTATATCTTTAATATTAATACATATTTTACTAGCTCCTTCTGCTTTTATGTGGTTTGAATGCCCTCTAATAAATGCTTCTGACCTTGCTCACATAGCGGTATTTCTAATATAAAAATGCATTCAAAACTAACCTATCCCACCATCATCACAAACAAAACCTAACCCTGTGCTCATCCATTTGTTTCTTGATAACTGCGCGGCCATTTCTTCTGAGTGGTTCGTGTGCATCATCAGTTATTTTCTTGACAAATACTTCTTCAGCCTCGTTGTAACCAGGATCCAAACCTCCCCAGCTGTCTGGGAAGTGCGTTTTGTAGTGTTACACAGGGATTAGCATTTCTTAATAGAAAAGCAAAATTGAGTAGTTTTGGGGAAAGGAAGTTATGATGTCATAACACAGATTTTGGATGTTTTTTTTCTCGCTAGTTTCATTTGCAACTGGAATAGGTGGTTATTACTTTGTTTCATGTAAGCTCATTCGGCTTTTTTTAGTTTCGGAAGCACTTTTCAACGTCTTTTCCAGCTCTTACTCTGAGCGAATTTTTGAGTGGTGATTTAAAAACACATATTTCTTAATAAATGGGGAGAGATTGAGACATTTGGGGAAAGGAATTTTAAGAATTTATAACACACCATATTTTGGATTTTATTTAGCTTGTTCATTTTGCCCACATTTGCGACTGGAATGTGCGAGGGTTGATAACTCGATTTCATGACCGCTTCGTTGCACTTTCAATGGTGGTTGTTTCAGGACCACTTTTCAAGTTATGTTATCTTGTCGTTTCGCAGTCTGCTCTGAGCGATATTTTGAGTGGTCATTTATGAAATGCACTACTGGCCATGTGGTCAAAAATGGTTGGCATTGTAGGTTGAATATCTCAGAACTGATTTCCCAGTAATATGTAGCTTGTTAATCCATTGCTCAACATCTTACCCGTTGGATGGTAATAAACTGGTGTTGACTCAGCCAAATCCGACCACCACCCCCAGCAAGATGGAAAGCTTCCCCAATAACTGGTATACGTAGAGTGGCCGCTGTTTACAAGACCTCTGTGGAAAAATTGATCCACTAGTAAGAAGTAGCGTATAAAAAAATGATTATTAATGTTCAATTGGTTTTGGATTGGCGTTTTGACTTTGAAACGAAAAAAATATTTGGTTCATTTCCTGTGGCTGGAACTTATCAAATCTTAGTTCGCAGAATAAATTATTCCATCTGTTCAATCTGTTGTTTCTGATATTGAAAGAAGCCTGGGACCATCAGCCCATTTGTCTAGTAGCAGTGAGGGCCTGGAAAAAAAGGCAAATTTTTTTCTCTGGTTTATTCATATAAGGGGATTAGCTCAGCAAACCCTTGTACTAGTTAGTTGGCCAATTATGAGGAAATAGAGCCATCTAACACATATCACTAAACAGGGGTCTAAAACACCTTTTCGAATGGTAAAAAATGGCGTTCAGTTTATCAATTGCCCATTTTAACCCTTACAAAATAATTTTACCCCACCATTCCTGCCCGCTTTATAAATAAACATTTTTATTTGTTGAAACTAAAATCTACTCTTCCCAGAACCAACCTCCCATCTACAACAAAACCAATATTCACTAAACCAATAAAAAGAGCTACAAAAGATAATAGACCAGCAATTACACTCTTACCCAGTAAAACATCCCAAATGAAACCTAAATCATCATGGTAAAGTGCAGTTCCTCGTATCTTGCCCTGGGTGATGGTAAAGCCAACTACCTAACAACTTCTTGGTTTCCTTTTATTCCCGCCTCTTATCTACACGCAGGAAATATGTTAGGAATATTCTAAACCCCCAATCTACAGACAATTATTTTACCAACAACATTTAAATTTCATATGTACATTGCAATTCCAAAAGATATTTGAAAGAGTTGTTAATATCACCAAAGTGATCTAACAACCTTTATTCCATACCCAAAGGAATAGCAATAACACATCACCCTCCTAAAATCAAGCGCGCTTGCAACTTTTTTACCAAATTAATATATCTCATTTCTGTTAAATTTTCATACCTTTTCAAAATTTTCCATAACACCAAACATAGTCAAGAGTTGATATTGAAATAAGATATAAAATGGGGTCCCACTATCACTATCCCAAACTCTTTTACCAAATTAAAATATACTTATTTATGTTAATATTGATACCTTTTCAACATTTTTTTACCCAACAAAACCGTTCCCCCAATGGCCTGTCCGTGAACATACCGGAGGGCTTATACCCCAAACAAACATTAAACAACCACTTTGGTTGGACTGTGTACCTGTTCTATGCTACAGCTAAACCCATACAAAAGTCAAGCCTTTGCTCCAGGGCACCTCTAACCTGGTAAAAACGTCAAGCACAAATACCATCCACACTTCCAAACAACTACGATCGTGGCTAACATTCCCGAATGACCACCGAGCCAATCTCGGGAAGATATAAAAACCTATCGACAAACATACTTTCCAATACTATTACGGAACTCGAGGCAAAAAACATCTATTGAAATCAACCATACATGGTTTCCATCTCAACCAAACTTTAGCTTCAACCCAAATTCAAGTTCGCTTAAAAGGCATAATCCCTCACGGGTCGATATCTGAATCTTCTTTGTCAAACTTCACCCAACGTTGTCTCGGGCATCTGATAAACCAGGTCATAACTTCTTTCAAATTGGTTATCAATTTTTCACAAACCTGGGAAAACCAGGAAAGCATTTGGAAAAAAATTTTTAGGACACGAACTATTTAATCATCCCCCACACAACTACTCATACAAGACATTTTACTTTTTATCTTTTCCTTAATTGATCAAAATGAATCACTTTTACCTTCAAACATTATGCTTTTGTATGAAGTGAAATGGTTTCAAATCTGTCAATGCATCATCAATAACATCCAACATTTTTGCACAGAAGTGGTATTTGGTTTTACCATTGTCCAGACCAGATACCACTCAATGCACCTTTACATTGCGATTTCACCCCCGTTTGGGATGTTTACCGTTTAGAGTGCAGTTGCCTGGTACTACAATCTTTTACGTCGCTCCTTTGCTATCAAGAATGTGGTCTGTTGGTTGAGTTCACCCTTCTGGAGCTGCTTCGCTGCACTAGCTTAAGAGTGAATTTAAATCCCAAAAAAACCTGAAAAAATACTAGATTTCTGTCAACCATGTTACATGAATAGCTGGCTTTATACTAGTCCGTTACAGAGTAAAGATCGCATTACCACAACACGACACTGGCTTAGGTTTGTTTTATTTAATCTCCTGCGTTTTTACGCAAGTGCAAATCACCATGCATGCAATTTTACTTCACATTTTACAATGAAACAGAACGGTTTGCTAGGTATATGCTATGATCCCATGTGCTTGTTTCGTCTGCGTATATTTGATTCTTTGTGGGTATGTTGAAAACATTATACACAAAGCAAAAACAGGCGTGTATTTGCCGTTTTTATTTTGTTACTCACATGAGGAGCCACATCGATCTCCGTTTCTCCACTTAGTATTTGCGTATTTATAACACAAACTTTGTGCAATCACAACTTTACTCTAATTGATTTTTCGTCCGTCCAATTCTACTCCCAACATCACAAAAAATACAATAGGAGTTATAAAAATATTTATTCTAAAAATCAATGTGCGTGATGGGCCTAGTGGTTTATCCATGTTGACATCACAGGTTACTGATTTCAGGATAGAGTTAGAAAGTGTGCAGTTTGTTAATCCATGCCCACAACTTAACCCAGGGTGTAATAATTTGAACAGCTTTGTTCCGAAATGGAAAGTTCACAATCGTTTCCAAAACTCTAACCCAGTCAGTCTGCTGCTGTACAGGGCCTTGATCAGGTACAATTTGTTCTAAAGAAGGTGGGGATCTAACAAAAAAATATATCTAACATCTATTCTATATTATCTGACTCTAGGTAGCAATGTCCTTATCCAAAATTATCCAAATAGCTAGATTCCCTTACCTTATCCATATTCAAATAGCGAAGATCCTTGAATTCAAAATTGAAAATAGTTTTCTAATCATTGAAAAATCCTAATGATGAATTATAATTCACAATAATTTGATGCCAAATCATTTCGTTTCCATGTAGTTACTGTCTTTGGAATTGTCCTAAAGCATTCCCTGCGTGTCGTAGTAGGCGACAATAAAGAACACAAAAAGGCAGTAAGATGATTTTACCATCGCCCAGAGCAGATACCACTCACTGTACTTTAACCGTGTTGGTTCAGTTCCCCTTTGGATGTTTTCTGCTTAAGTGCAAGTTTGCTGGGTGGTACATGTTTTTAGTAACCCTTTGTTATCAATGTGGCCGTTAGTTGGTTCCTTTTAAGCACTTCTTTCCTTCGCCTTGCCTTAGAGTGGAATTTCAATAAAAAAACATTACCGGTACTCGAAAAGCTGTAATCTCTAAAACAGTCAAGCAGAAAAGTTCTAGACAACTCTGCTACTCTACAACCAAAGAAAATGCAACTGATAAGGTAGTGATCAGTATTGATTCTTGCATAATAATCGTATCTCTTCGCCCAATCAAAATTTTAAGTTTGTTAAAGTATGAAGCCACAGATGGACCGCGTCTCATCGACGCGATCCATGACAAAAAGATGCTTTTTTGCTAGTAGAACAAAACGCCTCTTTTAATGTGTTCCGCTTGCCAACCTCTGCTGTAGCAATCAGTTCAAAAATCCTCAAAAACTGCTATACTAAGTACCCAATATGAATGTCTCCTAAATTTTTTTGTTCATATCCGTAAGAAAGAACTAATCATTTCAGGACCACTCAAAAGAAAAACAAGATTCTGGCATGGACCCTGCTCAAATAAATAAAGTATTTTTAAAAATAGTTTCTAAATAAAAGAGTTTTTTCTTATTAAAATTCGCTCAGGGCAAGGCCACATGAGACAATCATACTTGAAAAATTCTACTGAAACCACTACACTAAAGTGGAAAAGAGGCTACATGAAATGCAGGGATAAGAACTAAGGAACTCCCATCCCTGGATAGATGGTCTATTAACGCGACTTTAAAAGTACCCTTGTCGATCAACCACGATCAGGCAAGCAGCGAGAAGGCAAAGAATTCCAAAATTTAGAGATTCTTGGGAAAAATATTTCTTCGGCATAAAACTGGCACTAGGGAAGCTCAACTGGCAAACTAAACATACTGTAAGGCGAAATTATTCTCTATTCCTCACATCTAAATAGGCTTTTTATATTTTAATGACTATTTGCCTTGGAGCGTTTTCTTCGTATCGTTCTAAATTTTTTTCTGTTCACTGGAATTCCAATAAAGTATAACCATCATATTTCTCTAAATCTATTCATGAATGGACCTTTGCTTATTATATATAGTTAATCTATGGCCACATGCTTGATACGAACATCCACTCAATGCCCCCACCATCCGCAAACACATTCATATTTAATTGGCTGTTTATCTTGGAGCAATTTTTTTCCAATTTTCCCTGGTTTTTCAAGAAACTAACAAACATGTATAAAATTAATATTCGACTACAAGCAATGTTCATATGATCTGACTGTATAAACATTAGTTAGTTTTTAAAGAATCCATACTGCGGTACAAACTATCATCAAATATTGCTAGAGTCCCAAAGAAGTTCCACTGCTTATCTATTACCACACATATTCATTTAATAGATGTTTCCCTTGAAGCAATTTTATTTTTCAATTTTTTTTTGACAGGAGTTTCAAAAAAGTTATTTAAAACTTTCCCTCCAAATTTATTTTATGTTTTCGTTTTTATTTCGTTTCGTTTATACTATCATATTTACCGTAATAAATGTTTGCCTTGAAGCATTTTTTCCATTTGCTTTCAAAAAGTTAATAAATACTTTCTCTACAATTTTTATTTTGCCTGCCAAAGTTTGTACATGCCTTAGTTGGCTAATTGATTCATGGTCAATCCTTTACTAATAACTAATACCCCCCCCCCGCGTCTAAAGAACTGGTTCAGAAATATAATACCTTAATGCCTGTTATCGCCTTGAAGCAATTATTTTTTCAATTTTTATTTGGTTTCAAAAAGTTGTTAAACACTTTTCTTTCCAATTTTTTATTTCGCCAACCATGGATCCAAAGTTGTACCATGCCCTATTTGCGCCGCGGTCAATCTTTGACCCAATACTTAAATCAAATACGGCCTCAAAAATAACTCTTCATACTATAATTATTTAATGGCTGTTTACCTTGGGAAATTTTCCTCGTAGTTGCTCATTTTTTTTATTGTTTTTCAGTAACTTCATCACTTGGCGTTTCCAAATGTATAAATTGTTAAAGAATTTTTCAAAATAAGCACAGCCTTCTGCGTCCTCCTACTAAATATCATTATTTAAAATCAATTCAATGCTATCCTAATTTAAACAGCTGTATTTGTCTTGAAGAAATTTTTTTCAATTTTCATTTGGTTTTCAAGTAAGTTATGATTTCACTTTGACAAGCAATGAACCAAAAGATAGACATTGCTGAAAAAAGCTTGATTCATCTGTGGTACAAGCTTTGATCAAATACAATATCTAAATAGTCATTTTCCTTGACTCAATTTTTTCAAAATATTTCAATTTGGTTTTTCAGGATACACAACAATTTTACAATTTCATTCCTCAAGCATGAGCCAAAGATGAAACTGTGCTTACTAAGCACGGTTCATCTGTGGCTCGTGCTTGACAAAATGACAATTTTCCTTTGGCCCTCAATGCGGAAAACTAAAATGATATTTGATTTTAGAATAATTTGTTTGTACTAGAGATAGAGAGATACTTGAAATGTGTTTATTTTGCATTTTAATTGGCTTCACAATAAAATAAATATGAGTTTACATGGACTAAATTGCTTAAAAAAAAGTTTTATCGAAAAGAGATGAGGTGGAAGTGGGATGGACGGTTCTTTAAATAATCTTTATTACCGTGTCTAAGTATCCCAAAAGTAAACTTTTACACACAACTCAGGGACATCCAAAGAAAATGGCCCCCCGTCAAGAGAAAATTTACTGAATGTAACAATATTTTTTCATGATTATATTTATCTCTAGAAAGAGGCATCTGCCATCAATCGAATTTTTTTTATAGCCACTTCTAGGAGTGGATCACCATGTCCAATGGCCCTGTAACAAGAGGCCACTTATAGATGGACAAGGTCCACAGTTACGAGGAAGATATTGATAATAGGTCCTGTTCGGCTAAGGCCTACCCAAGTTACACCCTGGGTTGTGTGGTGGCATGGATAAGCAAGCCGGGGGCTTGAACCTGAAGATTTATAAATATGCGATGCCTAACACGTTTAAACAACTCAACCTCGCCAAATGTAGCAAGAAGTACAAAATCATCTGAAATCCCTTTTTTCATTCGAAAAAAACTTACATGAACTAACTAGCTAACACCAAGTATAAACAATACTATGTCACCAATTTGAGCGGATAACCATTGCACCCTGGAAATATGCTGTTTCATTCACGGACGACTTCTAGGCAGACATCGAGATCAATGCTGAACAGCGAATTTTTATATATATTCTCTAACAAGGTTTACTTGTTGTCGGGAAAATATAATATTCTTCAATTATTAGAAAATGCCATTTCAAGCTGTTCCATACTACTGGGTTGAGTTTGGTGGTGTATGAATTATTGAGTCGGACTTGCCGGGACTCAAACCTGATAACCTTCAGGGACTGATTTTTTTCATTCATCGAAATTCACAAGGCTGGGAGCATTGACTAAAAAGATCAAACTAACGACTCACTTAATACCAAAGAGCTACTAAAATATGTAGGACAGTCAGTTACTTGCACTCTAAAAACGGAATCGAAACCACCATGGTAAAAGTGCAGTGAGTGGCACCCTGCCCCGGGACAATGGTAGAACAAATCTACTACTTCTTTTGTTTCCTTTTAGTCGCCTCTTACGACAAGCAGGAAATACGTTAGGACTATTTCCAAAGCCTGCACCTAACAGGGCTCCAATTTGCTGCAGTTCAATTTCTCCAAGCATGGAACACAGATGGACTGTGTTTTTAGGCCACACACGCAGCACACGCTTAAGTATATCACAATATGTTGAACATGATTAGGACGGCCCAACTGAGCAGGACCGATAGAGAGAAGTCCGATATTTCAGTTAAAATCAATATTTTAATCGTTGTCAAATCAATATATATTTTGATAACCCACATAATTGCAAAAACCAGTGGTTTTGAAGGGAACTCTAAAACACCTCTAACCAAAGATCCATGACGCTACAGGGCTCAAATCTGGACAAATCCATTTTCTCCATGGCATGGAACACAGATGGACTTCGTTAATCCACACCACGCAGCACCATGCTTAACAAAAATACATAAAATGGTGACATGATTAGAGACCAAATCCGAAAGGGACTTTGATACAGATAAGAGATCATAAATATAAATCGCAAAAAACAGTGGTTTTAAAAGAACTCTAAATACACTCCTTACAAGAGACCCAGCCATAACGCTTAGAATATTCCATCAAAACATAAGGAAGAATGTATATACATTAAATTGATAACATACATCTTTATAGAATATAAAAAGAATTTGGGTTGAGTTTTTTAAAAAATACATCAAGATTCGGATTATTTTCGGAACGGAGGGTGTACTAACTTGGGCTAAGCCGAACAGGAAAATATCATATCTTTCCAGCAGGGTGACCCACTTCTAATAAGTGGCTGTAAAAAAGATAAAATAATTAATAAATAATGGATCATTTTGGCTGATATCGATGTTGCTAAAAAATGTTCCGAAAATGAGGATGAATTTAACAGTGAACTTAAATATCCCACAAGCCCTAAAAAAGAAACAAATCAGGACAGATGCCTACCTTCATTCCGAAAACAAGAATCCCAAAGATCTTTCTGCGACGCGGAAAGCAGCTCCAAGTATTATCTGAGTTTGTGTGTTGGTCCGAAGTTTGCTCAAATCGACCAGATCGGGTTGAAATGTGTATATCATTTATTAAACCCTGCTCCGTCTCTCCAACTTGGTCCGAAAATCTTTCACAGCGATGTTGAACCCTTCTGGGTTGCTGTTGATTGAATATAAATGATATTTTTAAATGAAATAATGAAGTGTTTGTCATTTTCAAGACAGAACTATCAGTGTTATCGGCTCTGGAACCTTACAGACATAGAAAAAAAAAAACTTGAATATTAACAATAATTAAAAAAAAAAACTGACAGACAGTTTTTTTTCGTTGTAAATTAATCTGAGTCAAGGCCCAGAGGAAGTGTCTAAAAGGAGCGAAAGAAACGCCAATCAATAGTACAGAGCTACCTCCATTGAAATTCAATGCTAGCCAAGACCCGCAGAAGTGCCTAAAGGAGCAAAATAACAGCCACTTAATAGAAAGAGACACCACAAGATGTAGAACCAGCAACTGCACTCTGAGTGGAAAACATTTCTAAAAGAACTGAGCTGTTAGAGTAGAGTGCAGTGAGTGGTATCTGCCCTCGAAAATGGCAAAATCATCTACCACTTTTTTGTTTCCAATCAGTCACGTCTTACGACAGGCAGAAGATATGTTAAGAAAAATTCTAAAGCCTGTAACTACAAGGCTTATATGAATAGCTATATATACCCTATCCAAGAGTTCTAATCGAATCAATGTTTTTTCAGTCTAGATTAATCCTAGTCAATTTCTCGCTGTAAAATTTGACATAAATCAATTTCACGCTGTAAAATTTGACAAAAATCACAATTTCTATGCAAAATGGGATAAAATATGATTGTTGAATATGCTTGTCTGAGGAAGTCTGACTACGAAACCTTACACGAATAAATTTGTGTAGGTGTGTAGGAAGACTTTCAAACCTCTTGTCTGATATATATATACTAATTTTCATAGCAGTTCACTTAGTGCAAGGTCGAAATTAGTCCTTAAAATTCGCTAATGAATGGCCCATCGAAACATAAATACTAGGGTGGTTTAAAAAAAATGAAATTCTTGAAAAACATAGCTACAACCTCTCCAAAAGGAGCGGTTGGGTTAAAAAAACACCTCACAAAAATTTTTATTTCATTGGAAAAAAATTCGAAGCTAAGCCAGTGGTTTGAAATATTTAGTCCCAAGTGGCAAAAGCAGAATGCCTTCAATTTTTTAACTATTTTGGCTAATGTGTACAGAAATAAATAAAAAGCAATGTTTCAGCACAATATGAAGAGTTTTCTAGGATATACAATACGACCAAAACATTCCAACGCCCTAATTTGGCCACTTTTTTTTTATCCACCCTAATATATGCGGTATATAATCTACCAGTCATATTGGGTCAAGACATTGTCAGATGGTAATTAAATAGCTGAGTATTTACAGATGATACACACATAGTTGAAGGCATGTTCTGAAATATGAGGCGTGTACAACGTCATTAAACAAATAAATGTTAGGTTATAAAGTTTATGTACATATATATGTTAAAGTGATATCACGTACAAATGGCTGTCCGAGCCAGTCAAGCATCACTACAGAACAAAAGAACACAATTCCATTGAAATGCCGACAAAAAAAAGATAAAATACAAAACTTAGCTGAATAAAAAGCTATAAAAGAGAAAATGCAAAAAAATCATAAAAGAGAAAACCCTGCATAAAAATCATAAAATTCACAAAATCACAGCTGCAATCAAAGTAGAAATAGAAAATCTTGTGAAAAAAAAAAAGCCAAAAAG
>OZ023142.1:25051520-25110891 GCA_963675895.2 Styela plicata
TCGTTTTTGCTCCTAAAAGTATGTATTTTCCAACAACAAAAAACAGGAAAAAACAACTGAGGCCTTCAGCATACAACTTTTGCTTAAAAAAATTTTAGTTCAATTTTTCAAGTCACTCCTCTGAGCTTTGACATCAAAGTACACAGTATATTATGAGAATTCTATCCAGTTATGAGATTTATCTTATTATTTACCACCAAGTATGAAACCGGTGAGTTTATTTATCGCTCCATGTCGGTGGAAGACTCATATATATTGTATGGAAACAGTATCTTACTCATTCGTTCAGTATCCATATCATAATTTACACTTTTGTTTACTTTCTCATTGTACATATTCAAAATAGGGAATAAGAATATTGTAATAATAAATGTTTATTTCGTTTTCTCTTATATCGTTACTTGCACAGGGCAGCCTGAGTGACAAAATATAGTTTTTCATAGGTAGGTCTGTCCAAAATATTTGATTCAATTCTGAATATTCGAATCATAAATATTTCGATTCGATTTCTGCAACAATTCGAAAGCCAACAAAATGATAATTTTTAATGTTTTCCTTAATAAGTGTGAATTTTCACATAAATTATAAACTGATAAAAGAATATTTTATACGACTTTCGATTCGAATATTCAATTTCATTTGGGAAAATTATTCGATTCTGAAACCAAAAGACATTAGATTTTGGCCGCCCAGGGGAGCAAATAAAACAACAGTACGAGAGCATTAAAGCCGCACTACATGTTTGCGTAGGTTGCATTTTAACTAGGTTTGTTTTTTTTTACTTTTGCGTTTCACGCTAGCACAATGCTCTGCATGCAATTACTTGCATTTTCCTATGAAACCGAACGGTGTGCTATGAAAGCTAATCAAAAGTGCTCGTTGGTGTTGTTGGTGCTTTGAAGGCATGTGAGCACGACTAACGCAAATCAATCCAGACGTGTATCGCATTTTTATTCGTTATCCAAAACGTAATGCAATCCTGCGTTGCTCATGACTCCATAATTTGACAGCAAAAATCTTAAATATTTGGTCACCCCTTCAAAGTTCTGAATCTGCCACGGCTTACAAGTAAAGTTATCTTTATCATTTAGTTTAAATGATATTCTAACTTCACTAATTATAAAGGAACAATGTTTCAACATTTCAGAAAAACGAAATTTCTCCTATTTGATCATATTGTGCAGCAAGGACAGTATAGTGGAGTGAGTGCAGTGAGTAGTATCTGCCCCTCGGGCAACAAGATTCCATCACCTTGAACAAAGTCACCTTGACTTAAATCGGACGCTTACAATACGGTGTCTTGTTACGGCGTCACAGCATTGTGTTATACTTGGAACAAAAAAAAGCCCACAGCACAACAAACAAAGAGTCAATGTAAAAAAGGGGAACAATTCAGTATCACATCATTTGTTAGAAAGGTTTAGTGCAATGAGACAGTGGAAGTGGTAGTTGTATATCAAGATGACAGAATTTTGTATTTCTTTGGATGTCTGGAATTTTTATGTCCTTTTCTTCGGATGGACAAAATGTTTTAAAACCATTTCTAAGCAGCAGCGATGTCCAAACGATATAGTAGGAATCTTGATTTTAGAAAAAATTTCAAAATGGTTGTATATGAAAATTTGACATTTTAATTTAAAAATTTGGTACAAATTTAATAACAGAAAATTCATATTTGCTCTTTAAAATGATATTGTTTCATTTAATGAAAGAAATTGAATGTTGTGTTTCGTCAAAAACAGGGTTGAACTTAAAATGAATTCAATATCTCATACTTAAAATATATTTTCCAGAACGTATTCAAAAGAGTAAAATATTCGGTTATAGCCCTCCCTACATAGTATAGTATATTGATGATTCGGCATGAAATATTTTTCTTTCCATTTTCTTTAGATGTCTGAGAAGCAGAGAATCCTAGTTGTATCAAAATTTTTGTTTGGCAAGAAGTGGTAGACTTATCATCGCCCAGAACAGATACCGCTCACTGCACTTTACCATGGTGGTTTGGTTTCATTTGGGATGTTTTCTATTTAGATCGCAGTTGCTGGTAGTACATCTTCAAGTAGCTCTTTGCTATCGAGTGGACGTTAGTTGGTACCTTTTATGCACTGCTTTCGGCATTGCTCAGAGTGAATTTCAATGAATAAATTAAAAAAAGTATCTTCAGAATAAAATGTCGAAACATTTTATTAGTGAATTTTGGTTCAAATAAAACTGAAAGGACAATCCCTCAAGCATGTCTGGATCTTCACAGTTGGTTCAAACGATCATCCAAATTGACGATATATATAATATAAAGAGAATAATGATTCAATATGAAGGATGAACGAAATTTCTCCTATTTGATCATATTTTGCAGTAAGACAGTATAATGGAGTGCAGTGAGTGGTATCTGCCCAGACACCCGGTCAATATAAAAAAAAAACAAGATCCGGTCACCTTGTACAAAGTCACCTTGTGGCGTTAAAACCATCTACGACTTCTTTGCTTCCTTTTGGTCACCTCTTATGACACGCAGGAAATACATTAGGATTACAGTAAGCAAACAGTATGAAAAGGTTAAAAATCATCAATACTGATATCAAGGAATAGCAATGAATAATAATTAAATTAACATTTTCTTGATTTCGAATTGGTGCATAAATTGAGTGCTTTATGATTCCAATATTCTGAATTGAATATATGGACAGCCAACCAAACTAAAAAAAAAGTTCAAAATCATCGGTGTTGACGACTATGCTTTTCTGAGCATTCGAAGTAAAAAAAAAGATTCTGTCAGCCTGGAGTGAACGCAAATTTGCCCAAATCGCACCAAATAAGACAATTGTTTTTCCTCAGAGCCAAATCATACCGAAAAAAATGAATATTCAAATCACACAAATAACGTAGCATAGACTAAGTTCCGTTTGGAATGTTTTCCACCCAATTGAGTGCAGTGGTTGTTATATTTTTTATGTAGATCTTCGCTATGAAAGAAGGGTCATTTCCCTTCAGGCCGCCAGAGGTTTTCATGCTCAGAAACCTCATACTGTCAGGCATGTGCCACGTCTCATCGACGCGATCCATCATTTACTCATACTTAACAAAAGATAAAAGTTGTTTTGGCAAAATTTTTCTGATCGGGTTTAATCTGGAAAGTGCACCTCTCATGAAGATGCGAAGGATCTTATTTTTGTGTGGAAGTGGTTTTCTACTCTGGTCAATGTGAAAAAAAATATTGAACTAATATTGCGGAGCTAATATTAGACAATCCAATTTGTCTTCTACAAAGCCGCAGATAAAAAAATTTGGTATCCAATAAAAAGCTGCGACCTCCTTATTCCCGAATTAACATGTAAATTTCGATTTTTTTGGATCGATATTGATATATAGGTAAAGCCTAATTGATGGGGATTAACGTGTATCCCTGTTTTAGGTCACTTCTTCCGTCCTTGCCCAATTTTCGTATGAATTTTATTAAAAAGGGGACCTATCATTCAGAATTTATGCCAATTATTTTTCAGACTATTTGCTTATCAAATAAACACTACATGTTGTTTTGACATCAACTTAATACCTTCAAAATTAGGAAAGTTTGAACGAACAAAATGAAGACTGTGATGATACTGTTAGCCCTAGTAGGATTTCTCATGTTACCAGGTATTAATGGTGCTAAATCAAAAAAGCATGACACTTATGGACCTTTGAAAGATGGGGAACACTGTAAAAAAAACTACTCCGAACATACAAAAGGAGGATGGTCACCAGAGAGGCATTGCAAGAAATGCAAGCCAGGTTTTGAGAATCTGGATACCGTACATAGCAAAAGATGCACAAAGTAAGTAAGGAAAGGAGGAACTTACCACAGGCATTCGATAACAAAGAGCTACTAAAAGTACAAGAAACTGCACTCTTAAACGGAAAATATCCCAAACAGAACTGAACCGTCACAGTAAAGTACAGTGAGTGGTATCTGCCCTGAGCGATGGCAAAACCACCTACCATTTCTATACTCCCCTTTAGTCGCCCCTTATGACACAAAGGAAATATGTTAGGACTATTCTAAAGCCTGTTCCTACAGGATAAATGAATTTAGCTGTAATACGTGTGACAACCAAACTGTAGAAAAAGGTTCAGAATCCTCAATACTGCTATGAAATAGCAAGGTTTTGTGTTGTCCTGAAGCAAATTACACATCCGAAGACAACAAAATTCTGTCATCCTGTGCTTAATCAAACCATAATGATTTTCAATTTCAAATTAAACTATCGCTCTGGAGCGCTTTCAGAAATTTTCCGCTCAAACGCTTTCGGCCTTACTGTGAATAAATTTCTATCTAAATAATGAGTGACCACAAAATGTTTGTGAACTTTCCTTAGGTCATAGCCTTCTTCAGACTAATTCATTAATATTTACTGTTTTAAAAGTCATATCTTGTTTTGTCTATGACCCAACGAAGGCACACGAATGTACTCGTAATTTTGTGGGAAGAGATTGTGATATTTTTGTTCTCGACTTGCATACTATTTCGTTCAAGCATCCTTGTCGCAACAGCCACAAGGGATGGAAATGTTCCCATTCCTGCTGTTCATGTAACTCTGGCCCATTAGGAGTTACAAGGAGTTGCCCACTCTTGAGACCACCCAGTTTCAGGAGACTTTTCAAAGTACACGCGTCGCAGCTTGATAAAAAACATACAGAATTGAAGTCACAAGGAAACAAAAAAAAAACGTTTTACAGCTCACTGAACGATATCTCAGAATCCCACAAAAATTCACCAACTAAATTCTTACTAATTTCAGGATCAAAAAACCTCGACCAAAGAAGCCTCGAGTACTCAAGAGCAACGACACAAATTCCAGGAATAACCAGGAGAAACCGAATCCAGACGCCAAAAGTCCCATGGTTGAGAATAGACCTGACAATCCAGACCCACAAATGGATAATCCTACATGTGCACATTCTCCGAATCCTATGTTTAGAGCTCAAAATCCTTTGATGACACACGGAACAAAAAGTGTTGATGAGAAACAGACACAAAATGAGCAGGATTACAAAAACAATGAACAAAAAATCCAAGAAAACAAGAGCAAAGAGAATGGCCACAACGATAGCACAGAATCAACAGGCAATAAGAAGGTAATAGACATTCAGGACAAATGCAATGAAATGGACATTACACCTTGCGCTTGTAACGATGTTACTCTATATATTTGGGGGACCATAGTGTCGATAATAGCTGTTATTGAATTCGTCGTGCTTGTTCACACTTTCTGCTTCTAGAAAGCGAAGAATTCTGTTCGTTAAGATGAAGATCTATAAAAACACAAAACACATTTGAATTGAGCTTCACTCAGTTATAAGCATTTGTACTTTTTTTGGACAAAAAGAAATTGTTTTCATCCTGTGAGAAAGAACAACCAAAATACACTTCTATCAGTATCATGTTGAGACATTAGCATGGTTTTTGGATCAAGCCATGATCAGCTGTCGAAAATATTTGATTCATGAATCCTAAATTATCCGATTCAATTTTCCTAGTGGTTCAAAATCACCTATCACAGAACATCCTCAACGACACTCCTGAGGAAAGAGATCAGCTAATTTAGAACGTCCTTAACGACACCTGAGGAAATGTTTTGTTTGCTTATTAAATTATTTTAGATTTGAAGCGTATAAATATTTTTATTCCGAATTCAACAGATGTTGGCCTCCCTTAGGTGAACATCCCTTTTTTTTAAATCCGATATTTTTTTTGTCATCAGAATAGAGCTGGGCGGCATCAAGTATATTTTGTATCTGCAAAATGTCGGTATTACCGGTACTATTATCATTTTCAGCTAAAAAAAACATGCTATTGTGTCCTTATAAGGTTCCACGTGATGCGCGAACTCGTGGAATTGAAAATCAGGTGCATAGCTTAAATGCCAGCGATTGTAAGCGGTCTAAAGATCCGTTTTTGTCGTTGCTTGATGCATAAATGCCTCAACTTGCAGCCACTTTAGGCATCATGTCAAGAAATGCCGGTATCACAGCAAACTAACATTGCGAAAATTAACCGATACAATATTTTAGAAAACTCAATTCCGGTATTTACCATCCTACCGATATGCCACCCAGCTCTCCATCACAAAATTAGACAATGTATGGCAGGTACAAGCATGAACTTCACCTTATTAATTATTGTTGATTATGTTTATAAATAAAGCTTTTAGATCCAAGATTCAAATACACCATCCGAATATATATTTCTGACTCTGAAAATGTTTCCATGGGTTCCATGAGAACAATTGCATTGAATAATATCCAATGGTATATCTGCGTTGAGAAGATTTAAACGTCTTTTTCGAGATTGAGTTGGCAATAACTAAACCGTATTTTTGTTCACCCGAAGAAAATGGAATGAACATTTTAAACATCCAAAGAAAACCATGGTTCTGCCACTCAGGAAAGCTGGCAAAACCTCAATTGAAGTTTAAAACACACGTCAAAAATGACAGTTTGTGTGCCAACTTACCTTAAAAATTGGTATCAAAGCACATCTCAGCAGCTCCGAGTGACAAAATATAGTTTTTCATTTGTGCATCATAGGTAGGTCTGTCCAAATATATATTAGATTATTATATTATTAGATTATATATCAATATATTAGATTTTGGCCACCCAGGGGAGCAAATAAAACAAGAGTAAGAGAGCATTAAAGCCGCACTACATGTTTGCGTAGGTTGCATTTTTTTTAGGTTTGTTTTATTTTACTTTTGCGTTTCACGCTAGCGCAATGCTCTGCATGCAATTACTTGCATTTTCCTATGAAACCGAACGGTGTGCTATGAAAGCTAATCAAAAGTGCTCGTTGCGTTGTTGGTGCTTTGAAGGCATGTGAGCCCGACTAACGCAAATCAATCAAGACGTGTATCGCATTTTTATTAGTTATCCAAAACGTAATGCAATCCTGCGTTGCTCATGACTCCATACTTTGGCGGCAAAAATCTTAAATATTTGGTCACCCCTTCAAAGTTCTGAATCTGCCACAGCTTACAAGTGAAGTTGTCTTTATCATTTAGTTTACATGATATTCTAACTTCACTAATTATAAAGGTATAATGTTTTAATATTTCAGAAAAACGAAATTTCTCCTATTTGATCATATTGTGCAGCAAGGACAGTATAGTGGAGTGAGTGCAGTGAGTAGTATCTGCCCTTCGGGCAACAAGATTCCATCACCTTGAACAAAGTCACCTCGACTTAAATGAGACGCTTACAATACGGCGTCTTGTTACGGCGTCACAGCATTGTGTTATACTTGGAACAAAAAAAAGCCCACAGCACAACAAACAAAGAGTCAATGTAAAAAAGGGGAACAATTCAGTATCACATCATTTGTTAGAAAGGTTTAGTGCAATGAGCCAGTGGAAGTGGTAGTTGTAAGTAGGGATGATAGAATCTTGCATTTTTTTTGGGTGTCTAGAATTTAATTTTCATGTCATTTTCTTTCTGATCAAAAGACCCCCAACATCTATAATCTGAAATTTTGTAATTTATAGGAACTGAAATTTTCAAATAGTGCTCATACTAAATTCTTCTAACATTACTAAGTCTAGTAAAAAGAGTTCAGAACCTGTAATATTTATTGTTTACATGACCAGCGGCATATTAATAACCTTGAAAAGAGAGTACCAAAATTTGAAAAAACATGAAATTACGATGTGATAAACGACGCTGTAGGTTTTTCTTGTATATCACCATAAAACTGCCTTGAATTTTTTAAAAAAATGGAATTTCAATAAATTAGCGATCAATGGGCTAATTAACAGAAAGCCTATTTCCAGTGCCTGCCTCCCCCTATCACTCAAGGCACTCAAAACAACATCACACAATTTTTTCAGACCACGAAGTAGGGCCATGGCACGATGCCAAGGCTGGTAGTACGGTACGATACGATTGAATTTTCCGGTACGATTCATTTTTTTTATTTTCGTACTTGGTACGGTACGGTACGAAGTTCGGTATTTATTTCGTAACATACCGTACTCTTTTTCGCACCTTCGCGTTACACTCAAATGAATCCAAAAAATAATTTCATTTAACATCTATGCCGTTTCATAACGGGTATCTGATAATATAAATTGGGTCTATCAAAGAATTTTTAAACTAAAGGGCAATTTAAAAATGATTAAAAGCGGTGCAAGTAGGGTATTAAAAATGCAACTCATTCATTTGAGCTGATTAGATGAGCTATGTCGTATATCGGTTTTACTGCAGTGGCGTAAAACTTTGTGATTGCGTGGAAATACATATAGGCCGCTGATTTATGACGTATTAATCTGAATGCATTTTTCTGTAATAACGAAAGTTGTGATAACCCAATTAAAATCGACAAGATAAGCAGCATTCATAATACTAAAAATCACGGTGTTATCACAGTGCCCGAATATACCAACCACAATCGCGGATCCAGAAAAAAAATTTAGGGGGGGGCACATTTTTCCCAACATGCCAACACAGGCTTTCAACTTTATAAAAGGATTAGGGTGCCCGAGGTGCGCACAATTTTTTTGAGAATGAAACAAAAATACATGTTTTAAGGGTGAAATAAACATTACCAGACAGGAAAATGTATTTGCACGCCAGAAGCCCGTTGAAATTTTTGTAAAAATGGAATGAAAATTCTCACTTTAAAGTCTAAATGCTACGAAATATACAAAATTAATCAGAGAAAAATATTGCGCAACGCAGGCGCGCGAAAATTTTATAAAGATTGAATAAAAAACTTTCTCCCCCTCACCAACTATGCAACTAAGCTAACCAGTAACCACCGCTATTACGTTTTGTTTGTACTCTGACACGCAGAAGTATATTACCAGAGCAGAAACATCAGAATATAAAGATATAATTAGGTTGTTTTGAGTTGAATGTTAGCTGATGCTCATCTTAGATTGAAGATATATTTTGTAAAAAAAACAGTCAAGTCACAATATGGCATGTCGGGAATACGTCTGCCTGGTATGAAAAAATAAATAGCATTATTCAGTAATGTGAAGAGGACGTAAATTGCACCAGAAATACCAGATGCACAATGATAATGTTCCTATAACCATGCCTTCGAATGAGACCGCACGAAACCCATGTGTGGTGTACAACGAACATTTTTTTGTCGAGAGAGAATATTTTGTGACGCCACAATTCAGCTAATATGCTAAATATTGCTTCATGCCAGATTTTTTCGCGAAAACTGTGCTCATCCTACCACCATTCATCACCAACAATGATATTGGGGTGACATATGCCTAATTATGCGCATGTTTTTCTGTCTTATAAATAAAGCTGATTTGGACATTGGTAGTTGGTACGGTTCGAAATTGCTGCCCAGCGAATAATTACCGGTTTCCGTACTGGTACCAAATTTAGTACGATAAAAGGAAAATATTAATCAAACTTCATTTCGTACTGGTACGAAGTTCGGTACGATGTACGAAAAAAATAATATCGTACGAAAATTCTTTGAAAGGTACGGTACGAAGTTCAGTACGAAATTATTACGTACCGAAGTACGATAAAATTTCGTACCATACCGATCTGCCACCCTTGCAATGTCCCTCTTTCAATAATGATTATGACATATCCTTGTTCTATTTTTTGAGACAGCAACGGGAAAATGGAAACTAGCGATATTTATGATATCACAAAGGCATTTAGTGTAGAACAGTGGAGGGAATTCACTCGACGGGAACTGGCTTCTAACGACCAAGAGATATCGGACCTGGAAAGAATATACGGCGCCGATTTAAAAGAAATAAAGTATCAAGCTGTGAGGAAATGGCAACAAAAATTGGAAGATAATAACTATCTTCAGGAATTGATGAAATTGAAGCACAAGTATTTCTGTGGCGATAAATATGCAGAGGTTTTTGTTACGGTGGAGGAGCAGCAAACCATACAAAAGACTCCTGAGAATGATGCAGATGCCGTTAGAAGTGACATTCATCATACTCCAGTATTTGATGACTTGCATGACAGCGACGTATATCCATTGACAGAAAAGAAGGGCCATGTGCTCATCATCAGCAATTCATTTACAAACTTTGAGAAGAAATATCATCGAACTCCAGCATGCGACAAGGACTTGAAGGATATGACAAAACTATGGCAAAAAACATTGGGGTGCACCCTTTTTGGCAGACAGGCTCATCGAGATAAAACAGCATCCGAAATGAGAGATCTTCTTAGACAACTTGGAAGTAGTCGTGAAGAATTTGACTACGTAGTTGTTGTGATAAGTACTCATGGAGGGATGATGCCTGATGATGACAAAAAAGGACAGACACCAACGCCTGCTGATGAAACGGAAAGGACACAAAGGGAACATAAACAAAACAGGGAAGAAGTACTGTTAGGGAAAGACGGAAAACCTATACGTGTCCGTGACATTCAATCCTTCTTTGACAATACAACCACGAGTCTGCAAGACAAACCAAGGTTCTTTATCCTTCAATATTGCAGGGGAGAGGTCATTGACAAAGGCGTATTTAGACAAGAAGAAGCATCTACAGATGCGGGACCCTTGTCTTTCCGCCCCCATTCGCCATTAAGTGAATATGTGGATCCCCTGATGCCAGCAACAAGTGATGTCTTGACAGTATACTCAACCCATGAAAACTATTCAGCCTTGAGAGATAAGTCTGGTGCATGGCTTATCCAATCGCTCTATAATGTGTTTACTCAATATCACAAAACACTGGATGTTACTAGGATGCTCACTAAGGTGAATCGCGAAATGAAGAATAGAAGAGGCACAAAGGACATGAACGACGCCAAAGCAATGAGCATCTACGAATCGAGCCTCACCAAAGATTTTCATTTATCAAGAAGAAGTAGTGGACAAAGTAGCTTGAAACGACCTCCAGAAGACTGTACATCAACTACAGACAAACAAAAAAAAAAATTAAAACAGGAGTAAACAAGACTTATCACCAGAGATGCAAGTTTAAATTTTTTTTCTGTCAAATCGAATCTCGAATAAAAAAACTTTTATTCAAATATTTTTGACTTTGATTCTATATGAAAATGACTTATTCACTGTTGTATTAATATTCTATATTTATAGTTAAGTTCTGTAGCCGAGAAATTTGAAAAAACACATTTGTTTTTCAATTTGAACAACAATGAACAAAAACTGAAAAGCTGTCTATTAATTCACTTGCTGGAAATAAAATAACACAAACATTTCAGACGGCAAGAAAGGCATAAAAAGGTCCAAAAATTATCAACACAGCTATGAAATAGCAGTGTTGATAGTTGAAGCTGAAAAAATTGACTTGAATGTGTTTCAGACACCCAAAGATAAAAAATTTCTGTCATCCTGGCTTATGTTATACCAATATATCATTTAAATAATGTAGAATGTAGCGTAGTATGAAAAAAGTTGTGTTAATATGATAATTAAAACCAGACTTGATACATGTCTTGTTTTCTGTGTTCAGTTTAGCTGATCAGATTACAGTTGCTAGTTAATCTGCTACTCAGACGCCTGAAAAAAATGGGTTGTATCAGTAGAAAATTTTTATAATATTGAATGTTATATCTCTTGCTAGTAGGATAAAATAGCTCCTACTACTACTCAGTAATATGGAATAGCAGTGTTGACGACTTTGAATGTTCTTAGCCCTCCTAAGTCGAGGCTTTAAAATTTGTGTTAATAGACATCCAATGTCTATCAGAGATAGCAGTTCATTAGTTCCTATTCCTGCATTTCATGTAGCTCTTTGCACTTTAGTGGCTTCAGGAGAATTTTCAAGTTTGATTCTTCTCCTGTAGCCTTGCTCTGAGCGAATTTTGATAATAATAAAAAAGACATGAACATTTCAGACACCCTGAAGCAAAATAAGATTCTATCACCCTGGTAGTGGCAAAGTGAGTAAGTTAACTTAATTTGCGAGGCTTTTATGAATGATAATTATGAATCCCCCCTTCTCTGGAACATTATTGAAAAGTTAGCAAATTAGAAACGCAAAATTTCTTGAGAAAGTGGAAAGCATTCTCAGTTCTGCAATAGCAGTAAGCCTATTTGAATGATAAAAAACAGCTTATAACGTAAGCAATAAAGGATATTACAACTTACCTGTGATTCGTCCTTGTTGCTTCAATATAACAACGCCACATACTCCTCTTTTTTAAGAAATGTACCGCAAACTTTGATTGCTTGATAAACAGTACCTGATCCTGAAACGGAGCAAATTTTAGACGATTTCAAATATTCTGTATTGCAAAAAGCGCGGTTAATGTAGACGGAGTCTAGAAATTTATATACCGGATGCCCGGTTAACATAATCGGTAAAGATTGGGAATACGCTTCGAGCTACACAACTCTAACGTAATGGATTCGGACCCCGATGAGAGATAATTTCATGAGGAAGTCTGCTGAACGCTCGTTGCTGCTCGGTCTGAGTCAAATGTTAAGTTAAAAACCTTCATATCTGATTCGGAACTAGTGTCTGCACGAGAAGCCGTGGTTCGCCATATAATTAGGCAGTATTTTCAACTTTCCTCTTCCACAGAATAAATATGATATCCTATCCTAAAAGATACATAAACAAAAACACAATATATAAAATCAAGTGGCATTCATAACAGTGGGCCTTTTAGGGGAACAGGTAAAATCTTGAGATGTGGTTTATGTGCGCGATGTCCGACTCCTTAATCCACCAACCCCCCACCATCCAACCCAGGGTTTAAAAACTTATGGAAGATAAGCCGAACAGGAAAAAACATATCTTCCCAACAACTCTAAACATGTCCGTCTATAAGTGGCCACTGGTACAGCGCCTCGGTCAGTTCAAGAAGTAGCTATGAAAAAAATCTCCAAACGCTGAATGTGGATGCTCAGTGATTCACAAATAAAATGAACGATTATATAAAATATAGACATACCATTTTTTGACTCATTATTTGTGTCGACAAAGGTGTCGAAATGAAACATGTATATACTACGTATAATTGAATATCCGACCACTAACCGCTTGTGACATACAGACAAACAAACAGATCTGTTCTTTCCTGATTTGCCAATACAACGTTCACAGCAACAATAAATGATCATCCTCCTAATTACCGCATAGTTGGTCAATGAAAATCTTGAAAAAAATATCGACAATTGGGTCATCACAATGAGAAGCTCATTTCAAAATATATACATATAAAATAAAATTTGAATACCCGCCTTGTTGCGCTGGTACTCGTTCGATGTGGTTTCACTGACTGAACGATGTAGTGCCTCGCATTATTTCACCTATTGAGTTTGCTAAGTAGATCAGATATCCGTGAGACTAGGTCGTTGGCCCTGCCGGTTGTTGCTGTTTTTTAACCAAGTTTGCGTTTTATTCATTCATTTATTACCCCCCCCCCCCCCCCCATATTTGGAGATAATGATCTACACATGTAAAAGCTCTATTGCTCGTAAAAAAAATTAACTCAAAAACAGTCACTGATGGGAGATTTGGAACGATTCAAATTGGGAAACAGTGCAAAGTGAGAGGGTTTTTGAAGAAAAAGCTTCTTTGATAACCTTTTTTGTAAACGAATGGAATTTAATTGAAAAAAAGCGTGTAACTTAAAAAGACTTTGTAAGCAGGTGGAAGTACAGAAACTCATATCGAAAAAACACAGAACAACACATACCTTGGAAATACATAAATATCAAAGTTAAAGCAATGTCGCAACGATGGAACAAAATCTGCAAACCGGAGAATAAATTTTAATCGATCACACTAATCACTTGTTTCTGATTTCCTACCCAGTATCTTGAGCCCACTGACAGACCCACCAGTAAAATGTGACAGCAAAACTTCATCAATGGGCGTGTCAAGCACTTGTACAAGTTATATACGACTTTTGCAGAAAGATACCGTCCAGCGCGATACATTGACAAAACTTTCATTGAACTTTTTAGAGACGGATAAAAAAGTTTAAAATGTCGGATCTTCAGAAATTGTCATAGTCACAGCCAGTGAGATGGGAGTAGCATCCCGGTCAGTATGACTATTAATTGATTTCCTGTGTGTATATTTTTACTTCTGACTCTTAGGTTGTTTGCATTTTTAAGAAAAGTATGGCATATATATGTGGGCGCAATGGCCTAGTGGTTACCAATGTTGGCATCGCAGGTTGAAAATCTCGGGTCCGAGTCTCGGCGATTTCAACTCGCTTATCCATACCCCAGGGTTTAATAACTTGGTTAGGCCGAGCCGAACAGGAAAAGATCATTATCTTTCCAGCAATCATAACCCTGTCCGTCTCACGCCTTGGACAGGGTGATCCACTTCAAGGAGTGGCTATAAAAATGTGGGCCGATCATCGCCTCCTCCGATGATTTCAAGTCATATGATGACGAAGATCTTCTGTTTAGATATTTTTTACTTTCCAAAAACATGATACAAATTATATCGGGAATATCATTATTTTTTGGGAATCCTGTTGGCTCGGAGGCAGTTGATGAATGAAATTTCGAAGTTTTATAGATGATATAATTATATTGTCGATCTTTGGTATGGCTAGCAGAGAGAAAACTCTAGTCATATTACTAAACTAGTTGAAGGCGATGGTAACATAATCTCCAGTTTTTTTATTGAAATTCACTCTAAGCAAGGCCGGACGCAGCTTCCAAAGTGAACCAATTAGCAGCCACTCAATAGCAAAGAGCTACTAAAATATGAAGTACCAGCAACTGCACTCTAAACGAAAAACATCCCGAGAGAAATTGTAAATGGATGCAAGCAAATGGAAAACGAAAACTCAATTTAAAACATTTCAACAGACAACAAAAGTTTTGCGAATCTGTTTACAGATTATAGTGTCGTTTGAAATAGAGTTTTTGTGTGGGACTTCTCCAAGATTTGAAAACTCGCCCATTAAACCGTTTGGCAACATCTCAAATTCAAAGGAAATTATATTTCACATGAACAATTATTGTGTCTAGGGCTGGGCAAAACCGAATCATTCGATTCGAATAATTTTGCAGACCAGAAAAAAAGTTTTTGTACCGATCATGTCGCTGAACACGACCAAGCATGTTAAGGAATGTAGCAGCAGCGGAACCCCAAATTTGACAACAATACTCCATGCAAGGTTGCATTAGAACTTGAAGTATAATTTCAGGTGAAAGATAACGACGGGCACGATATAGAGAACCGACTTTCATAGAAGTCTTCTGAGCAATAATTGGGACATACCACAAGAAAACATGAATGAATGATATTACTGAATGATAGTAAGGTAAGACAGTCAACACAATGAATGCTAAAGATATGGAAACTTCGAATAATCATTGATTTGCTCGAAGTACGTGGATGAATGAAGAAAGGGCTCAGAGGATACATTTCGTAGATCGAACGCAAAACCGAAACTTTTTAAAATTGATGAACTTCATTGTCTCCATAAAGTGTATCCGATATCTCATAATTAGCTCGATCCCAATTAATTCAACTTATAAAATGTTCCTGAAAAATTTTGCTTGCCACTTGTAATCGAGTGAATTCCCACATGCCCATTATGTCTGTGCGGATGCATCATAAACGGTATTTTTGTCCAAATCATTTCGACCAAGTAATTATTATCACTGTTCGAATCCCTGAATATAAACACTTTTTATACTAAATCTGTTCGAATAGGATCGCATTCTCCTACGGCTTGTCAAACCCTCAGATCGAACAGCCCAAAGAGTGAAGCTGAATATTTAAGAACAGCTTACCAACGCGTAAGACAGCAATAGCTGTGTAGCAATACAACAATATAACCTACCATTTGTGGTAAACTACCATTCCATGGGATTACTGCCTTGTCGTGGCGGATGATCCTATTGACTTTGTAATCTGTAGCGCTATACTGATTGGAGATATCTCTCCTGACAGGGCCACCCTTATCAGGAAGTTCTACAGACAGAAGGTAAATCAAACGTAATCCTAATCTCAAGAAGTGGTAGAGAGATCATACTCTCGCCCAGGGTAGATACCACTCACTGCATTCGACGATGGCAGATCAGTTCATTTGGAATGTTTAAATTTTTAATTAAAAAAATCCGATTCTTATAAGTAAAGAGTCTCCTTTTCACCGCACTTCCTATAACTACAAGGTCGGTGAGTTGGACTCTTTTCGGGACTTCCTTCGCGATATGCCGTGGAGCGATGTTTCTTGTTGCCTGCTAATGATTCTGCGGTGGAAATCGCAGAGTGGATACGTCTTGGAATTGATGAATTCATTCCTCACCGAAGATTCCAGATGAAGCCCCAATCTGTTCCATGGTTTTCCCACGTAACTGACGTTACATTGGAAAACATGTCAGTAACTCCGCTACTCGTCTCTAGAATGATTGCCAAACTCGATTCGAACATGTCTCCTGGTCCTGACTGCATTCCATCTGTGATTCTGAAGATTCTTTCACCTGAGTTGTCCGCTATTTTGGCCAAACTGTTTAATAAATGTCTCGAAGAATGCACCTTCGCCAATACATCGAAATGTGCAACAATTGTGCCAGCATTCAAAAACTGTGGCGATCGAACTGATCCCAATAAATATCGTCCAATTAGTCTCTTTCCAATTATCAGTAAAATTTTTGAATTAAATATTAATAATAGAATTTCTGGACACCTGGAGTCGCTTTGTCCCCTCACAGACAAGCAGTTGGGTTTTCGTCGTTCTCGCCCTACTGCTGACTTGTTGACAGTAATAACAGAACGAATATTTCGTGCCCTTGATCGTTGTGGGGAGGCAAAATCGGTTGCTTTAGACATTTCTAAAGCGTTCGACAGAGTTTGGCACCAAGGTCTGTTGCAGAAAATTCAATCGTATGGGATTTCTGGTCAAGTTTTTGCAATTGTCGAATCTTTCTTATCCAGTCACAAGATTAATGTTATTTTGGATGGACAACGTTCAGGAAATTATTCCATGTCATCTGTTGTCCCTGAGGGGTCGATTCTTGGTCCAACTTTGTTTTTGATATATATTAATGACTTGCCCGATATTTGATATGTGATTTGGTAATCTACGCTGGTGATACAACTCTATATACTTGTCTCACCGAAAAATCCTTCCCGGAACAACGTCTAGCTCTGGTAAAATCGCTTGAATGTGATTCGGCCACAGTATCTAATTGGGGTAACACTTGGCAGGTAACTCTTAACTCGGATAAGACTAAAGTTTTATCAAGTAATCGTTACACTAATACGGATGCAACTCAAATTTCATTATCTGGTACTGTTCTGGAGGAATCCTCAAATATTCGTCTTGTTGGACTCACACTGTCTAAGGACATGCTACCAATTTTGGTGAACTACTATTCCAGCACAGTCCCATACCTGTTTTTCCCAATTTTGCATGTTCAGCATCAAGGTTCTGCAATTATGTGCGTATATTGTCATTTTGGGAGAAAAACTTCTGATAAATTTCTATGGAATATATATGCCTAAAAACAAAATCTTGCTGATAAAAAATTGCTCAAGAGTGAGACCTACGCCCGCTTCAATATTATCATTCGAGCCACCATCAAAATAGACAATAAAAAATACCTTTATAACAAAAATCCAGATAGCGCAACGCTATGTTTTTTCATTGTGTGCGTTTGTGCGATGCAGACGTGTATTGCCGTTTTCGTTTTGTAACCTGAACTGCAACGCTATGGCAATATCAGATTATTGTGGCCTTAATACTCGGTTACCTATTTCTGTGTTGCTTTCGTCATATATTACCTAGTTTAAGCAAAAAGTTGCCATCAATACGAACACAAACTCTCTGAACTATGCAAAAACGTAAGCCAAATGGGACAAAAATTTTTTGCCGTCTTTCTATAATTTTAAAACAATTTTGTGGCTTTGGAAGCGGTTCTCCCCTCTTGTATCCGCGCCTGCCCTTAAATAACGTACAGAATAGCAACGAAGGAAGCCCAGCGTAGGGGATTTGTATTAGCTTATCCCAGACACACTACCGTATTTAGGGTGGACCATGGTGCCATAAGCTCACCCCTTGGCCAACCGAAAAAAATTCACATTTATATGATATTACACTTATACAGCATATTTGTTTTAGGCCCTGATCCCCTTTGTCTGAAATTTTTTTGGTATTTTTTCATAATGATATACAATAAAAACGCTATTTTCCCGGGAGAAATTTTTTGTCTGTCTCGTCCATTGTAACGTTACAGTTTTACCCTGAATTTTTTAAAGTTACACATCTCCTTTCCAATGTTCTGAATACGCCCCTATCGATGCGTAGTTCTCCATATATAAATTCTTCAAAATATAATTTTATTGTGCATGGGCTGGGTACACATAAATCTACACGCAGGGTTTATCATTGAAGTTTTTAAGAAACGTTGAATCGTTGAAGAGCAGTAGCAAACCAGAGGAGGCACTAGGGCACCTGCACCACAAGCAAAAAACTTTGGTGAAAAATTAATAATTTTTAAAAAACATCGTATAACAGAAAAAGATGCTAATTTTGAATGGTTAGCTAGATGATTAGAATATGATATGACTTAATTATTGATCTTGAGCGAGGGAGAAGCTGACAATACGGTGGACCTTTCTAGTGGTGGCAGAAGATCTCGAAAATTGGCATTGTGGGGGGGGGGGGGGGGGGGGGTTGACTCGAAAAGGAAGAGTACAGAAGAAACAAAAAAATTCAGTGTATGGAAATTTTATCATAATATTTATCATAATTTCATAATAATATCATAATTTTATCATAGCATAACGATAATGTTTGCAAGCTCGATCAGACATGGTAAAAGAATATTTAGTTTGCTGTGTGTTTTTAGCAAGAGCGAACCGCTGCACCCTGTTAGCTAAATGAGGTGCTCGGTTTGCACAATCAGTAAAGCGTTGGGATACGCTTCGAGCTACGCATCTCTCATCGTCATGACGCAGGTTCAAATCCCATGAGGAATGATGATTATATGCGGGAGATCTTCGGTGGTGCACGATGGTTCACTTAAACGCAACTTACGGCTTTCTCCACCTCCAACTGGGAAAATGCACAAAAAAATGAGAAATATGACGAGCCAAAAAAAACATCACTCCGACTCGGAAGTGTATCTGCACGAGAGGCCGTGGTTCGCCACATGATTAAGCTTTATTCTAGGGTTTTCTCTCCCGCATGATGAAAATGAAATTCTATCCTATCCAAGGGCTCCCTCTACCAACAAGCTCCATGCGCAAAAAAATGAGAAATATGTTGAGCTGAAAAAAATCAATTTGATTCGGAACTGTTCTCAGCACGGAATGTCGTGGTTCGCCGGGTAATAAGACCGCATTTCCGGCTTTCTTTTCCGCACGGTGAAACTGAATTCCTATCACTTTCAAAACATTTTAGACTCCATTACCCTCTATCACATGGTTCACTAGTTTTGTGACTGACAGGCGCATTCCTAAACCAATAATTCCAGGTTTTGGAAATCCGAACGCGTCTGTCGTGGGACGTTTTTCTATCTTCGTTTTGATCTGTGTAATTTGTTAGAAATGTTCTTTCATACTTTACGTACCTGTACCTACTTTCTAATAATTTTTTCTGGTAATATGATTATGAATATCGCCTTTCCTTTTATTCTTTTATTGTTTGTGAATCTAAAAATCAAAATCCTGGCAGTGTTAACGTTAACAATACTGAATATAGAATATCTGACACGGGTACCGTATTCGGGTCTAGTGCAGAGTGAAGTTTAGTATCGTATTCCCGAATGTCATCAAAATAAAAACTGGCAGAATATTCTCATCCTAACTAGGGGGCGCCATTGCTGCAGGTATCTGGCATTGTCTCCCGGGTTAGGATGAGTCGTTTCCAACATGGGAAATTTTTATGATAATCGGATATATGGTACTAAACTTCATGAGACCCATGCTTTATACATTTCAGGCACCTAACTGCCTAAATGTATGTATGTATTAATTTCGCCTTCCAGCATGCAGGATAACAGTAGAAAATATACATTCTTATATAAAAGGTCAGGGAGTATGCACAAGACCGCATGGGCCTAAAAACACAGTGTGCGGCAAACGGCAAAGTAAAACTAAGGAAAAACAAGATTTTGTCATCTTAAACCAAACCATCCAAAGATACCTAGGTTTTCCTTGTTGAATCTATTGGCATTATAACTGTCATACTCTTCTCCCTCTCTGACCATTTATTTCATGAATGGTAGGCACATATAGTTCTTTTCTTTTTTTATTTAATCAAAATTTTTTCAACTCCAGAAAGTTTTATTATTCATGTAAAACTGTCCCAGCATGCGTCCGGGCAGTGACTGGTAGGGCTGGGAAATTAGAATCGATTCGAAGCACAGATTATTCCAATCAATCGTGAATCGGCCATAGGAACAAATAAATACTCGCCAAATGAAGTGGGATTTTTTATTCTTAACGACAAAATGCAATCGATTTTGGTCAAATTTGACCTAAATCGATTGTATTTTGTCGTTAACATGAAAATTTTCATTCTTGGACTGGAGTATAATTGTAAATACGCCGCTTTTGAGTCTGTTTAAGCAAATATTTGTCATTTATAACTGTTAAGTTCTTCATTCATGAAGGGGACAATAATATTTAAAATTGGCATATTTGTTATTTTATGGATTCAGCGATTCGATCCGATTCGAGTAAATTATCCAAATCAGATTCGAATTCCAAATGATTCGATTTTGCCCAGCCCAAGTGACTGACTATATAGATGGATTTATTGCGACCTTCTTGTCGTGGCAATGGCGTTAACAAATCATATTTAAATTGTAGATTTACATTTAAGATATCTCGATTACAGCTTGGGGTACGAAAAAAGTGAAGATTATTTTTAGTTAAATAATCATCGGGTGCATTGGACATAAATGAACCAAGCATTGGACGCACGTTTCATTGAAATCCAACTAACCAAGACTTTGATGTCCAATTCTCTATTTGTTAAATTAAAAGATTGTTTTTGGATTGATCAATAAATATATCTCTTTCTTTCTTGTTTTCTTCGTTCATTGTTCATTGATCGTTTTGATCAAAAATGATGGAAACGTAAGGGAAAGTATCATGGAAAAAGGTACAATTATATAATAACTGAATAATAAATTCTATATTCTTATTGTTTTAGAGCTTAACTTATTTTGAAGTACATAAAATCAGCTTGCGGATAGCAACTAATCTTTTAAAATGGGAGTTTTGCGAGCTAAATGCGTTATTGTTGGTGATTGCACAGTAGGTAAAAGTGCGATCACGCAAGTGTTTCATAGCGACGGTACGATGTTTCCGAAGAACTACACGATGACCACAGGGGTTGAAGTTTGTCAAAAAATCATCCCTGTGCAGGAGCGTGGAGATTTTGTCGATATTTTCATGTTTGATTCAGCGGGAAAGGACGTATTTTCGGAAATATGTGAAAAACATTGGGACGATATTGGAATGCTCGCTGTGGTGTTTGACGTCACAGATTTGGAATCGTTGGACCGTGTAAAAAATTGGAAAAATAAGATGAAAGAACATATCAATCCAGAGAAAAACATTCCATGCGTTTTAATCGGGAATAAAACAGATTTAGACCAGCGTCGTCAAGTTCCTATTGAAGAAGGTCAAGAAGTCGCACAACAACTGGGAATGATGTATTTCGAATGTTCAGCAAAGGGAAATGAGGGGATTGAAGCTCCTTTTCAATGGCTTGCTCAAAAGTTTGCAGATTTTTACCAAGATTCAAGAGAGAATGTGCAATTGCTAGAATGATTTTTGAATTTCACCTAAAACTCTGTATATTTACTTTGGCTTTGCTAAAATTTTCGGAAAATTTTTAATCTTGTCGAGTATGAATCACAGATGAACCGTAACCCCATGCCATTATCTGTTACTGACACAAAATATTTTTTGGCTGGTGTCCATTACTGAATGTGATAGTGAAAAAGAAAGATCTTCTTGGCACAAATTATTGAAAATATCAATTGGAGGAAAAAATTTTTTTTATGTTTAAAATGGTGAAGGGCAGTATTTATTTAATTAATAATTTATAGAACAATTTATATAACTTAATGAAACATATAATTGATCTTTCGAAATCTATCGGCTCCAAAACTTTGGTACTGTATCAAGCATCACCTCCTCACAAACTCTTTCCTTCACACCTAAACTTTGAAAAATATAATTTTATGAGGAAGAAGGCAAGGTTTCTGACTAACAATGTTCTATCCCAATCAGTAACTTCTTCGTGATGCGCTTTGTTAAGTGCACTGTAACAAAAAAAGCAACAAAATCACTGGTCTTTGACATTAATTTTACTTGGCAGTATTGTAAAAAAATTCAAAATTTACTTTTTTGGCCGATTATGGGGTATTGATGGAACGTACCGCGAAGGTGCGGTCCATCCACAGTCCATAATTGGAATAAATCTCATCAACATGGCATATTTTTAACTTTGGAAATATAAAATTACTGCAAATGACCAGTAAATTTACTGTAATTTTGTTACAGTGTATTAGACGCTGCTGTATCTCTGACTTGTGCTTGACAAATTAAAATTTCCATTTGTATTTCTTGTAGTAGTGTAGGTATTTTCCTAACTATTACCTTTTTATGTAGAAAATGGTATTTTATTTTTTCCGTATCTTCAATACTGTATTTATAATATGTTGTAAAATGTTCCAAGTTATATATTTTTAGATCTGCTTGTTTGTAAAATTAGATTAATTTAATTTAGAAAATTAGATTCTACGCTGCTTATTACTTGAATTTAAGAAATTACAAAATATCCAATGGGTCGCCCTACGCCCACTGCAGAAGAACGAGCAAAATGCTGGAAGGCTAGAGATAAATATTTCAAATGTTTAGAAGATAATTCAACGGCTGCAAATAAAGAATCAGTTTGTTCAAATTTTTATAAAGAATTTGCAGCGGATTGTCCGCCGGTTTGGGTGAGTTCGACTTCACAAAATCATTTAAAGATTTTATTTACACTTTGATTTTATTAATAAAAACCCATCAATCTTAATAAAGCCCATCAATCTCAATAAAGCCCATCAATTCACTGTCAATATTTTTGACTATATGCTCTTTTTGATGCAGAAAAAAAGGTGTTAGGTGTCCCGTTGGTTGTGTAACCACAAACATTTGCATGCAATCTTTGGACCCATGTATTCCTGATCGCAGCATCAATTCAGAATATTTTCGTCCATAAAAGTTTACACTCAAATGGATGCAAAAAGTTTACGGGTGCAAACGTACGTAGGCGCACACATATGTGGGTGCGATCATACCAAGAACATAAGTATGTATATACAAAAAGGCCTTTAACATATGTAATAAAGTACTCGATATCGGAATATGAAAATACAAAGGTATTGGTATCAGAAAAAATTTTGTCATCCCGCCTCTATACATTGGTGCAAAAATCTGTACATCTGGACATTCTGGTAATTTTAGATTAGAGTATAACTACACTAGACCATCACACTTGTCAAAATCTTCTTGTGATTATCAAATTGGCATTGCTTTTTGGGACTTTTAAAATCAATCCCTGGTGATACTGGTCATTAAAACTATATTCAACCCTTCTTCAATTAACCGAAGGTATAATATCTTGGGTAGGTTTTTCTAGGTATTACTGACTTCCGGAATGGCGTCGTTGTTCAGTGTGATTCACTGTGATTGTAAAAATGCTTCAAATACAATCTATCAGCTTCTTAATAATATTCAAACTGGGCTTCAAAATTCAACTCTGTTTTTCAGGTTAAGCATTTTACAAGACAACATGACTGGGTTAAATATAAAGAAGAAATGCTGACTAAAGCTAAAGACACTAACACTGCTGAAACATCATGACAAGCAACAATGTTTTGTGACTATGAACTTTGAGTATCTTGTGATTGCCACCATGGATATTCATAATTTGTATGATATGCACAGCCGGTGAAATAAAAACATATAAATATGTGAACTAATGTTAAATGACACTGACTTGACCGTGGATGAATGTCCGTATATCTGCTGCCCACTCACCCGAAGAAAATGGCTCCTATCATAGGAAAAGACAATATGATTCAATAAAAGATCAAAATTTTGTTTTTGTAGTAGTCTGGTAGTGAGAAAATCGTAAAATATACTTAAAATTAGAAAATGAAATATCAGTGTTAATGGTTTTTAAACAATTTTTGTTCACCCGAAGTTTTGCGCCCTGGAAGCAAAAAAAGATTCTGACTCTGATTGACTTCCTTTTGAACTAGCTTCATGGCCACTGCCATTTGAATTTTCTAAATTTTTTCCCCAAACTCTTTGCTAAACAGAACTTGATTATTAGAAAATACTAAAGAGCTGCAGACAAAAACTGCGGCCTTTTTCATCAAGGGTATTTTGGCAAAATATTTGTTTCTCAATTTTTTAAACCCGTGTTATTATCAACTGTAAGGTTTTTAATCTGGTTGTGCCTGTCCAATTCTCTTTTTTCATCTTTATTTATTTTCCTCCTAATTGAGTGTATTTTAGTCGATAGTAATAATGTACGAGAATGTGTCGTCCATTCCACTGAAATCGTCAACTTCGAGTTTGTTCAATAACTTGGATATCCTGCCAGTAGATGAAGGTATTTATACATTTTTTGAGGCATCTCTGACTTATTTTTTAACAAAGCTTTCATTTTTGTTTTTTTTTTCTACAAAAATTTTATCATCATCTCATAGGAAAATAATAACATTGAATTAAAATAAAAAAATAATATCAATTTCAATTTGAATACCTTGTTATGTAATGACTATATGCTCTTTATTCTTTTTATTATCTAGGATGGTATAGGATATCATTTTTATCCTGCGGGAGAGGAAAGCCTCGGCTTTCCTCTCCCGCAGGATAAAAATGATATCCTATCCTATCATCATAACACATAATTTGCCCATCCCTTAGCCAATCTTGTTTTTGAATCAGCAGAGCAATAGTATGAAATGAACTTTATTTCACAGTATGCAATTAATTAATATTTCTTTTATTTTAGAACAATCTTCATTGAGCAATGCATCCTATCTATCAATTCACAAATATGAAGTTGGAATTGTTCAGAGGAATAACGCAAGTTTTACTCATAAACAGGTCTGTTTTGAGCTTCCAATTCATGCATTTTTCTTTCTTTTTGGTCTGAGAACAGTGGTGCAAGCAGATACTGAGTGTCACGTATTCTAAAGAGTTTTCAAATACTTCTTGAAATCATATTAGTAAATGAAACTTTTCCAATGTGAATACTTTAAAACATCTATGCGCCTACATTTCCCACACACATTTATTACTTTTGTCTACATTCCGTGGGATTTACGTGAATTTTTTTTTTTGCTTCCAATTTTTCTGAATTTTCATAAAAAAGTGCCATTTATTGAAAAATCGGTATCTGTGCTTACATCATGATGTCATACATATAGATATATATATATATCAATCAAAGTCCAAAAATTTCAACTGCACCTTAAAACAAAATCAGAGTTGTGCTTTTGACTGAGGCTTTGTGTTATGAATCTCAATTTCTCTATACTCACGACGAGGAATGTAACATCAGAATATAACAATTACCCAGAGATTTGAAGAAATTCAAATTAGTATTTTCTAGAAACCAGCTAAGATAGTTTCAGGGGGCAGCAGTCCTGACTTTTTTGGTAAAATTGTTTTTTTTACTGTAAATGGAGGAGATTTACTAGATAAACAAATAGGCTTATATGACAAAAAGCTAGTGCTGCACATAGTGAAAATCTGGAAACTACACTGAGCAGAAAATTATCCACACAAGGTGTATTGAGTTAAGCTTAATATAAACTGGTATTTCTTTGTGTTGAGAACAATATTTTCGATATTTCTCTTGCAATTTTTGTGTCATTTTTACCTCCAGGTGATGGCAAAAGAGAGTTCATCCCAACACAATACATTCCTCATCGACGCGAAATGGTGTCGACTTAAAAACCAGAATGTTTTAGTTATCGCTCATGTTAGAGGGTTCCAGGTGTAGTATTTCTTTATGCGTTTCTTTCATCCTTCATAATTTCTTTAGTCTATTTCATTTTGAAGTAAGATTCGTATTAACTCTGCTATATTTTTTCTATAGGAATTTTGCTTCAAGCAAGGCGAAAGTATTGCCTAAAAGGAGCCAACACAGGTCCACTCAAATACCCAATGTTTATGGCCTCTTACAACATGCAGGAAATATGTTACTGAAACCCATGTCTACAGGCCTTCTGTGTACAGGGTCCAGATAGTTTGAATACTCATTTCTTCGATTTGATGTGATTTGACAATAGTTTTGGGACTAACTTTTTGTCAAATTTGTTGCTCCGAATCACAATATTTTTTTAAGTACGACTGAGGCTGTCCAAAATACTCGATTCGGAATATTCGAATCATAAATTATTTCATTCGATTTCAACAAAATGATAATTTTGAATTTTTTTCATAAACAAATGTGAACTTTTACATAAGTTATAAGCTGATATAATAGCGTCTTTGTTTGTTTATTAAATGACTTCAAATATTTGATTCGGGAAAATTATTCGATTCGATTCTGAAACCAAAGGATATTCGGTTTTGGCCACACCTACTGACGACTGATAAAAAAACAAATTATTCCTTGTGTTCTAAAATATTCCGCTCACAAAAATCAATAATATGTCGAATAATAACTCTTTTTAGATATTTGATGAGGTCGGCAACTTATTGCTGTTCTGGCACAGCACATTAGAACGAGGAGTTCTTAGTGAGGGAAAGACGGCTTATTGTAGGTGAGTTTTCTATTTTTTGTTGTTATATTTTTTTTTATAGCCACTTCTTGGAGTGGATCAGCCTGTCCAAGGCCCTGTAAGATTGGCCACTTATAGACATACAGGGTTACAATTGCTGGAAATATATCTTTTCCAGTTCGGCTTAGCCTACCCAAGGTATTACACCCTGAGTGGAGTGGTGGGCATTGGCATAAGCGAGCCGGACTCGCCAAGACTCGAACACAAGATCCTCAACCTGCGATGCCAACATGTTCAACCACTAGGTCATTGTGCCCACATATTGACTGATATCTTATTTCTGCATTTTAAAAGACATGGGTGAGAAGAATTAGGTAGTAGAAGGTTTTTGTCCGGGGCGGACACCATCATGGATGGGCCAATACCGAATATTCTACTAAATAAAAAATATTCTGAAAAAGAATTTCAAATATGGTATCGAATACATCCAGATAACTACCCATAAAGGGTTATAGATTCGTTACAAATTGCGAGATTCCAAATTTTTTTTCTATTTCAATAAGAAGGAGGGTAATATAGCAGATTGATGGACCTAATACTGAATTACACCGGAAATAAGCAAAAGGAACCTTAAAGAATAAATCTTCCATCCTTGAATTCCCACGACTTTGTGGGAATTTTGCAAGATTTTATAAACCCATAATTCCTAGAATTTGCGAGCCTGCTATGTCATTAATTCTTTTGTATTGTGGTTTCTACTCAAGTTTGAACGAAAACATGAATTTTCATTATAAATATACAAATCTACGCTATTATACTGACAAATATTTGAGAGTTACTATATTTTTGCCTATTTTTAAAATTTCACAATGGTACATGATGTGTTTGGGGTAATAAATTACGGTAACATCAGCGCGCAATACGGCGCAGCATGCATTTCCGTTTCTGATGAGTCATTCGCTTTCGTGCTGATAAATTAAGTTATCATTGCGACCATTACTCTGTTGCGTCATACCTGTGTACAAAAATAATAAAATTTCGGAAAAATGACCTTTTGCGACCAATGGTAAGGAGGTACTTATAGTCCGCAAAATACCGTATTCTTCAAAAGAAATATTTGCATTTCAATAGATTTTTGTTCCTCATTTTCTAACTTTTTTCAATACTTCCAATTATAGAGGCATTTCATCACTGGGAGACACTCTATTTGTTGGAACATGTAAAGGAGAGATATTGGTGGTGGAGACCATGGAAGCGAACACATTCAACGTAGCACAGACCCTCAGTGCTCACCCAAGTTCAATCACTGCTATCACTGCATTGAGAGATGCTCCTGCGGACGCTAAGGTACAGTTGTCAACGAAATATTCAATTAAGATGTTATTCGGTTCTGTTTTTTCAGTGATTAGATATAAAGAGAAAAGATTTCATCATAAGAAAATTCACCAAACTGGCGATATATCATGATGTATTTTTTTGCTGGCGGGTAAGAATGTCTGAATTTATATGCCTATGGTTAGCAGTATTGGGGGTTTTAAACTTTTTTATCCACCTGAATTCAATAGCGTGAAAAATTGGAACACTCAAAGAAAAACACTCCAAAGAAAAGCAAGGTTTGGTCATCGATTTGGGCTGAAATTGATTAATTACACAATGGGTTTATAAATTAGAAAAATTAAAAAAAAACAAAATAAAAAAAATTGAATGAAAAATTTGAACACTCAAAGAAAAACACTCCAAAGAAAAGCAAGGTTTGGTCATCGATTTGGGCGGAAATTGATTAATTACCCATTGGGTTCATAAATTAGAACAGCACCCAGAAGGGAAATGTAAAAATGTCTGATTTTTTATGCCATGGTTTGCGGTATTGGTGGTTTAAACTTTTATGTCTGTCTCAACTCAAACGAAATGAACTTTTATTTCACAGTATGCAATTAACAATGTTTACAATTATATCTGGCTACGAGATTTATCTTGCGTCTTGCCATTCCATCTCGTGTGGAACCAATGAGGAACCTGTAAGGTTATCGAGCATCGCCCAAGGCTGTGGGTTATAGTTCCTCGCCCAGAGGCACCTCGCATGTATTGCTCGTTGAAGGCTTTTTCATTCATCGATCTTGATCATACTTTGCCGGTGTTTGAACCCTCGCCATTCATTATGTATTACGTTTGTTCGCTTTCATCACACCATCGCAGCCCAGACAATACCATAAAAAATTTGAACACTCTAAGAAAACCAAAGTTTGCTCATCAATTTGGGCTGAAATTGCTTAATTACATATTGAGTTCATAAATTGAAACAGCACCCAGGAGGAACTGCTCATAAATCACGAGGGAAAAAAGTTCAAACATAACACTATTGCTATAATCGAGTGCAGTGAGGGCTATCTGCCCTAAGTGAACTAGCTCTACCTTTCTTTAAAAAAATATTGATTTGATCTTTTGAAGTTCAAAATATGCAGAGACTATGAACAGAGGTTGTGAGAGCTCAAAAAGGGGTAGATGGTAAAACAAATTACCCAGGGCATCTACCATGCAACATTCCATGTTACAGCTAGGCAAGATGAGTTTGGAATGTTTTCGTTTAGAGTGCAGTTGCTACTGCAATAAGTGACCGGTTGGAACCGGTTCTTTTCGAGTACCGGTGCTCCTTCTGACTTTTGCTTTGAGTGGATTTCAATAAAAATGATTTACCTCGTACATACTTATTCTACAGGTAAATGTGGCAACAGCCGACGACGAAGGTTCAATATCTGTCTGGAAAATGGAAGAGGAAGGAAAGCTGACGTTTGTTGGAAGCATTACAGGGTCGAGGTAAGATCATGGTTACAGAATTGCATTTCTTTTATGAAACTTTGCTTTAAGCAAGGTCAGAAAAAGCATCCTAAAGGAGACATCTGACGACTTAAATGACAAGGAGGAGTAATTGTAGTACGATACTTAGGAAATATGTTGGGATTATTTTTAAACTTGGACATTCTTGGATTTGGAATAACGTTCATAACATTTACTTCAACTAACTCTAAATGGCATAAAACCAAAAGTACTGCTATTAGGACGTTCCTTGGGTGCCCGAACAACATTCATAGCATTTACTTCAGAGAATTTTAAATGGCATAAAAACCAAAAATTTCCTTCGGGTGTCGAAACAACGTTTAAAACATTTACTTCAACGAACTCTAAAAGGCATGAAAACCAAAAATCCTGTTATTTCTCAGCAGAGCATTTTTATGGCTGCCCAGGTACCAAAATAAAATATTCATGATTTGCGAATTATTCACTCTGATTTTGCAAGCCAATAGAAATTGATATAGTTCATAACATTTACTTCAACGAACTCTAAAAGGCATGAGAACCAAAAATCCTGTTATTTCTCAGCAGAGCATTTTTCATGACTGCCCAGGCTCCAAAATACACGATTCATGATTTGCGAATTATTCACTCTGATTTTGCAAGCCAATAGAAATTGATATAGTTCATAACATTTACTTCAGAGAACTCTAAAAGAGATGAAAACCATAAAGTCTCGTGATTTGTGAATTATTCACTCTCATTTTCCAAGCGATTCGAAATTGATATATTCTGATATCGTATGTAATTTTCTGCGCTTATGTCCTAATTCATTTATATAAAACTTTTGATTTAAATATTCGTTTAATTCGCAAAAAGTGACTCCGTGAATCAAAAGATATGTATTTTCTGACGACCCCTAATCTTTTTCGAAAATGTTAAATTACCTCTCCAATCTTTTTTTTACAAAATTTCATTGCAGTAATGGGTGAGATTCTCTAGTTTCAAAAAATTTTGTTATTTTGCATGGAGTTACGTTCCACAGCCGTCATTTTCATTTCATGCTTATTTTAAAAATATTCATTTGCTAATTCCTCGTTCTATTTTTTCATGGCTATTCCAATAAATGAATAAATTATTTTTTTTACAAAAATTTATTGACGGATTCTTGACTGGAATGTTTCTCAGGCCGAGTTGAATTTTTGCGTTTTGTTTCAGATTTGAGAAAGTGTTATGAATCTAACAATAGGCAAATAACAACTAAAATATGGATTTATAAAAAAATTCACAATGTATCCCTATACTTGTTTCCGATAAAAGGCGAAAATGTGGTGCTTATATCTTCCGGATAAAAGGGGCAAAATTATCCGGACATTGGATAATCAAAGGCGTTGCAAATATCTGGATATTCGTTATCTGGATAGTGCAACCCTAGTCGACGACATGCCTCGTGAAAGCCAGTGTGACAGTGTGACAGACCAGTGTGACCAAAAGAAAATTCAGCAATGGCTTATATTTCATGACTATAATTCTTCGCAGAAGTTGTGCGTTTTTGAGTGTCTAGTAGATATAAAACTGTACCAAAAGGTTCAAAATCTTGATTTTCAAAAATGATTTGAAAAATGAATGCTCATCTATTTCTGATTTTATTATGGAAATCAGAAGTTGAAAAACAAAAAAGTGTTGGTTTGGTAAATAGGCCTGTCCAAAATATTCGATTCATGAATCATAAATTATTCGATTCCATTTTCCTGGCGATTCGAGGTCAACAGATTCAGAAAAGTCAACATTTTCAGAAAATATATGTAAATTTCGATGTCCCCATCAATTTTCTGAGGAAGTTTTTGTTTTTTTATTATAATACTTTCGATTCGATTCATTGAAATTATTCTATATTCAATTTTGCCCCCCCCCCCCCCCCCCCCCCCTAGTTGTATAATATTAGTAGTGTATTGTGATTTTGCTGCTAATTATCGCTTCTTTTGACAATATTTGACTCATTCAGATTTATGTCTAATCTAACGGGGTAAAATCCACCATTTATTGTGATTTTACTGCAAAATAAGTGCCGTAGATGCAGAATAATAAAAAACCAAAATGGATTATAGATTTCTCACCTATTCTAAAGCCATTCCTGCTTTCCGCACTGCTGCATTGCCTGTGCTGGTTGTATTTATTTGTTTTATAGACATATGCATGCATGCTTCACCCTCAACTAGGGCTGGGCAATTCAATCCAAAACACTTATTATCCAAACTAACTGTGAACCGTTCATAGGAACAAAAACTTGTTAAATGTAGTGGAATTTTCATTTTTAAAGACAAATACAATCAATTTTGGTCAAATTTGACCAAAATTGATTGAATTTCGTCATTAAAAATTAAAACTTTCATCTCTGGAATGGAGTGTAGTAGAAAATACTTGCCTTTTAAAAGTCTGTTTATGCTAATATTACTAATCGTAACCATAAATTTCTTTATTATCAAAGTGGAGACAAGTTATTAGAGTGAAAATGGGACATTTGTTATGTTCATTCATAGAAGTTTCAAATATGATTTGTCTCCTGTAGCCTTGCTCTGAGTGAATTTCAATAAAAAAATAAAAATAAAAACGCAACCATTGCCCCTTATAAAGAAATGTTCAAATATTTAACGTTTATATTTTTATATCCAGTTACCCCTGCACTTCTCTCTGCCTCTTGAACGATGGTCTGCTAGCCGCAAGTTACCATACCGGTCACATCCGTATCTTCGATGCCACAATACAGGACATGATGGCTGAGATATCGGCTCACGCTGCTCCCATCACAAGCATGGATTGCTACAATGCACGGAATCATTCAATTGTGAGTATGGTAGTTTCATAAATTAGTGCATGTAGGTTATTAATCTCTGTACGGGCAGGTAAGGAATCAGAGGTGGAAATGTTTTGTCTTTGTGTCCTATGAGTCCACTAAAAGGAAATGGGGAAGTGGTAGATGGTTTTAACATCAGCCAGGGAAATTTCCACTTGCTGCACTTTATCTGTTCGGTTTCGTTCGGGATATTTTTAATTTAGAGTGCAGTTGCCAATGCTACATTTTTAGCTATTCTATGCAGGGCTGGCCAAAACCGAATATTTTACTAATATTCAAAATAAATTCTGAAAAATATTTTTGAATATGCAAAATCTATCAGATTATAAATTGAGCCATCTTTTTGATGAAAATCAACATTCTTCTAATGAAATATTGCAAAACGTAGAAAAAAATGATCACAGTAGACAATGTTTTTTTTTCAAATTTTTAAATTAAAAAACACATTTTGCTGTCCCGATATATGTTTGATAAAAACATAATATTTTCATCTTCCAGCTATTCTGAAATATATTTAAAATGAAGAATTTTGCTGTGTCGAATATTTAGCTTTTCCAATATATTGGACTCCCTAACTCTATACGATAGTGAAATTCAATGAGAAAAAGTCCAGATTACTCCAACCAGATTACTTCACTCAACCCTGGGTGTAATAACTTGGGTAGGCTAAGATCATATCTTTCCGGCAATTGCAACCCCGTCCGTCTATAAGTGGCCGCCGTTACAGAGCCTCGGACAGGGTGTTCCGCTCTAAGAAGTAGCTATAGAAATATAAATAAATAAATGATGACCTTTCCTTGATATTATTTCTATTTCACAGTTGCTTTCTGGGAGTGAAGATACTTACATCAGAGTTTGGAAGATAAGCAAAACAGATAAGCTCAAGGTTGGTTTAGTACTAGAACTGTATAGAATATCAGGGTGAGAGTATCGGGTGCTCGAAATGTTCATGTCATTTTCTTCGGATGAATAAAAAGCTTCAAAACCATCAACACTGCTATTCCATAGCAGTATTGGTGTTTTCGGGCCTTTTTCTACGGTTTGTTGTTACCAGTCACTCAAAAAAAGGGGCCAATTACATCTTTTAGCAACACATATATCTCAGAAAATTGCCCATTTGGTAAATTTTCTTTTCTGATTGAGCCCATTTTCTTCTGATGTCCAGTAGCAGAGTGTCTGATAATCTGCCAGCCTGGAATATGCATTATTTGTATAGCAAACCGTGACCTAATGTGCAGATACTAATACCAAGTGCTTAGGCATTTTAGTGATTTCCCATGTACTTGGGAACTTATTTGGTTGAAGAAGCTGTAACTCAGGATTGGATAGGATTTCATTTTTAACCTGCGGAAGAAGAAAGCCGAGAATAAAGCTATAAATATGGAAAACCACGACCTCTCATGTAAATATCAGTTCCGAATCGAGGTGAAGGTTTTTGGATTATCTTATTTATCATTTTTCCTGTACATGGACCTGGTCGTAGGTATATAAACCGAGAACTGGCATAATGCCAGTTACTCTACTACTCAGACACCCGAAGAAAATGGATTTCACTTCTACCCAAAGGAAATTTAAACAAATGAGCAGTATTTTATGATACATGGTATGTCTGGCTGGAAGATTTAAATGTCTAGCAGCTACCAAACTGCACCAAAAGGTTCAAGATCATCAACACTGCTATGAAAGTGGGTTCCACAAGAAGAAAATTTAGCAAATGGGAAATGTACAATAGGACTCTACGATTTAAATTCCTTTTTGAGTGTCTGGTTGGAACTCAACTGTGGGAAAAGGTTAAAAATCATCAATATTGCTATGAAATAGCAGTGTTGTTGATTCCTAAGCTCTTTTGTTCAAAATTTGCATTTGCAGTCTAAGGAAATGACATGAACATCTCGGACACCCGAAAAAAATGACTCTGCCACTCTGCAGAATTGGCGAGGTGTCCAACTATCTTATATCAACTCGCCGTGACTCAAATAAGAGACCTTCAACCTGCAATGCCAAAGTCTTAACTTAACCTCTGAAATCAGACTCGCTGGGACTCGAACCTGAGATCTTCAACCTGCAATGCCAACGTATTAACCACTGAGCCATCCTTTCGACGAGTTCATCTATTTCTTTTCAGATAACACAAGAATGGCACACGTATGTAGAAGATCTGCTCGTATCGGGTGTTAAATTCCACCCAGGGACAGACAAACTGTTTGGTGTGACGGGATATGATTCTAATGAAATTACTTTGTTCAAGAAATCATAGCGTATTGCACTTTACCTGCTGATGACAGGATTTTTTTTTTAGAATAAATGTTGTTGTTTTCCCAATTTGCACACACTGCGGTACAATGGCCCTGTTGGCCCTTAGAATAGTCCTAACGTATTCCTTGCGTGTCGTCAGAGACCACTAAAATGGAGCAAAGAAGTGGTAGATGGTTTAACTATTGCTCAGGGTGGATACCACCCACTGTACTTTACCATGGTGGTTCAGTTTCTTTTGGGATGTTTTCTGCTTGAGTGTAGTTGCTGTTACTACATCTTTTAGTAACCCATGGCTATAAAGTGGCCGTTAGTCGGTTCATTCTAGGCTCCGCCTCGGGCCTTGCTTAGAGTGAATTTCAATGAAAAAAAAAATTATTGAGATTTGCTCTAAACATAGTAGGTTTATAAAAAGGACAGACTAACGTCCATACAGGAAAAACGGCAAATTTTTCCCGTAATTTGTACTTATTGGCTGAACATACTTTGACTGAAAGATCGACAAACTTGAAAAATAGTGAGATTTTTGGAAGCCATTTATGGTAAATTTTTATCCAAGATGAAAAGATAGCCAAATGTGGTCAAAATGGCTTATGAAAAGTACATTTAGTGGGACAAATCAGCCAAACTGTTTTTCCTGTACATTTGCACTCGAGCACAAACCCCAACGTTTTTTTGCAGGGAATCCGCTCCAGGCAAAGTTGTAAACTGCACCTGGAAGAAACCGACTATGGCGGAGATCTGCAATTTAAAGCCGCATCTAAATCCTAAGTGGAAAACTATCCGTGTAAATATGAACCATCGCAGGTAGTGTAGTAGAGAGCAGTGGATGTTATCTCTCCTGGGCGATGGTGAAACTTACTGCTTTTGTCCATTTCAGTTGCCTCTTACGTCACGCAAGAATTTTTTTAAGAGCTTCTCATTTGAGTGCATCACCTTTAGCAAGGCCGTAAGACCATGTACCGGCAGTCACTTGTAGCCGAACAGGGTCAGTGTCAGCCGGGCCTACCCAAATTATTACACTTTGGATTGAGTGGTGCGCATGGATTAACGAGGCGGAATTGCCGGGACTTGGAACCTTTCATGTCAATTTGATAACCACCAGGCCATCGCACCCATTTTCTGAAGAATGATTATTATGCCACACGCCTACCGGGTCAAAATATATCGTGAAATATCGTTTTTTATTTTTATGAAGCCTGCTGACTGGAACCATTTTTTTTCGTGCGAGTAATTAACATTCTTTGGTCTGGTTCAAACTGCATATTCCTAATAATAATACTAAGAAGTCTGACAAGATGTTATTTTTATCATGTGGGAGGGGGAAGCTGAGAATGTGGCTCGCCTGGTACATATTTTCAGCCTCTCTGATTCCTTTCCCCATGAGGTAAAAATGTGTTTAGTTTTGTATCTCCGTCCATATATGATATTGCTTGTTGTTTGTATTAGAATAGATATATATTTGTAGTAAATTTCCTGTTTTAAGCTGGTGATTGCTTGTTTGGTCTACTTTGTCGTTAAACGGAAGGGAGGGCTCTTTTGATTGGAGGGGGATGTAACCACTGCAGTGTTGGGATTGAGTCCCAAGTCAAGTCGAAGAACACGCAAGTTAGAGTCCCAAGTCTCGACTAGCCGAGTCGTACATTTACATTCGCGAATCAGGTCACGGAGTCTATTTCTAATTCTATTCAACAGCAATGGCAGATTAATTGGCCGCCTCTTACTTTATAGTCCCCACTAAGAATCGCCTTCTGATCAATATTGTTTAACCAACTTGCAGGTTACGTTGTATATTTTAAATCCTTCTGTGAGGCGGGTTTTCAGGCGCATAGCATCATGGGCTATTTTCAAGTGGTCGATAATTTGGGGAGGGGGATTTTACCTTGAAATACAACCCAAAACTGTGTTAAATATTAATACGATAATCCGAAAACCCTCACCCCGATTCGGAACTGGTATCTGCGCGAGAGGTCGTGTTCGCCATATGGTTAAGCCGTATTCCCGGCTTTCCTTTCCCGCAGGATAAAAATGATATCCTATCCTACAATCATCGCGTACAGGATTCAAACTCAGGACAATAGTGATGTCCAGCCAGAAATGTATTCCCATTCAGCTGTTTATAATTCGGCACTGTAGCGGGACGTCTAATCATCGAACCGTCCCTAACAATAAGAGTGTGCTTTTGCCATCTTCTCTCTGCGGTCAGAAACATTTGTGCCCGAAAGATTTTGTACTCCGCCAGTTGGCGTTAATGAGTCAAGGCATATGACTAGGTAATTTGCTCCTCGAGCCCGGCTCGGTGGCTCAGTCGGTTAAGCGCGATCGTACTACCCGGAAGGCCGATGGTTGAATGTTCTACCGTTTCAACAACAAGCGTGCCCGTCAGCAAGGCACTTTCCAGGTTGCTGTGACATAGAACAGATCCATAGTCACTACAAAGGTCAGTGTCTACCGGGGTTGATGGGTATAACCCCCTCTCCCTTCAGTACACGGATGGATTGCTCACGGATAGACCGTAGCAAATAATCCAGAAAACTCATGAAAATTCATCTCTCGACTTGCATCCCCTTTTGTCCATCGACGCGATTAACAAGTCGCAAATCTTATTATCTCTCGGCGCGTTTCATCAATGGCTCACGCCTAACAGAAAATTTGGTCAACAATTTATGAAGGGTTAATCATCGCCCTCGATCGTAGTGGAGCATCTTAATAACAACAACACGAGGCACGAATTAAAAATTCATCATATTTTATAGAGAGAGCGTGTGGAAGTTCCTTCGCCCTCTCTGAATGTGAGTTCAGCCGGCACTTCATACACACTTGACACGGTCTTCGCTGGTTAACGGCAAAATAAGGGTCCGTGCAGAATATTATTATATTTTAATATTACATAACTTTATATATGTTCATGTATGGCCGTGGTATGTTAAATCTGAATTTATCTACGCCCCATAGTTGGTAACGGTGTATACGCTCTTGACACAAATACCATCTCAAGGAGAAAAATATACAGGCTCATAAACTTTTATAAAAATTCAGGTATATATAATGGAATTTTCACGTTATTTAAAGTACTTTTTAGGTGAGATACAGACGCTAAATCTAGTATTGACCGAGTACGCCACGGTGCGAAAGCCATCTTTGAATTCCTAATACGACAAGAATGGCTAGCAAATACGATTGCATTTTCCCTTTGAATATATGAATGAATTTACCAAATTTTTTTACAGTTCTTGGAACCTCGTAGTAAAATTATCAAGAAGGGAAACTTTTTTGTGATTTGTTCAGTTTTATACCGTCTTGTTTCGTGAAATTAGAAAAGTGAGGGTCGAAAAATCCAAGCTAAAGACCGATTGAAAAGTTGTATATTTGACCCTTCCTCTGCTTGCTGACGGAACTAGAACAGAATAGGAGAATGTGATTTAATTTTTGTCAAGCGGTTGAGGAAAGCCGAGGTTACGTTTGACCATCTTCAACAGTTTTCTCAAGACATAGATGAATAAAATATAGCGCGATTCTGTAAACCTTTACTGCTGTCGGATATATTTTTAGTTCGTTGTTGCCCTACACTGTAACAAAAACACAACAAAATTTATGTTCTTTGACAGTATTTTTACTTGGCTGTATGGGAAAAAATTCAAAATTGCCTTTTTTGGCCAAATATGGGGTGTTGATAGAACGCACCGGCAAGGTGTGGTCCATCAACAGCCCATAGTTGGCAAAAATCTCATCAACATGGCGTTTTTTAAACTAAATTGAATTACTGGTCAATTAAATTTACTGGTCAATTACTGCAAATGACCAGTAAATTTACTTGCAGTTAGCTCAGCGTGTGCTTGTGTAAATTGAGAGGAGGCGATGCCCCGCGTACATTAGTTGCTCTGCACAGAGGCTCAGGTTGGAATTTTGCCGTCACCGGACGATGTCATTGAAAATCGAACCAGAGATCTTCAACTGGTAATGTCAGTAGGGCTGGGCAAAACCGAGTCATTTTGAATTCGAATCTGATTCGAATATTTTTTCCGAACCGGATCTAATCATAAATTCCATGTAAACAACAAATATCCCATTTTCTTTCACAACTTGTCTCCATTGTGAGAATCAAAGAATTCAAATATTTTCAATTCTAACCTCAAGTGTAAGAGCAACAATTTTCATATTTTAACGACAAAATATAATCGATTTTGATCAAATTTGACCAAAATCGATTGCATTTTGTCGGTAAAAATTAAAATTGTAGTTCATTTGGCCAGTTTTTGTTCCAATGAACGTTTTCCGAATGATTCGAACGAATTGTGCTTCGAATCGATTCGAATCACCGAATCGAATTGACAGCCCTTTAATTTCATCATAGGCAATCGTTCTCACAAAAATTAACTCAATGGTATTTTCATGAGATTTAAAATTACATTTGAGGGACCGTCTGAATTTCAATAAACAGAAAAAATATAGGGTAATTTAGTTTTACGACCGACTCCGAGTTCTTACGGGCATATTCATTCATTAGAAATCAATTACTAACTAACTATTTGAACTAAATTTTTGACTACTGTATGTACATGACGACGATGTTCGCCGTACGCGTAAACCATATTCTCGGCTTCCCTCTCTATCAAATAAGCATGACTCGATCGCGCATCGAACGCTCATAATTAGCATAAATGATTCCGTGAATTTCCATTACATTGGATATAAGTTTTAACAGTGTACCACAACCCGTTTCCTCGAAACACTTTGTCCGAGTCGACCTAGCGCTGGTACATCTGACGTCTTATTTAGATTTAATCCTATGAGAAACACAACAAAATTGATAGGTTTTATTTGTTTCCCACCATAGCCAGGTGTAAATAATAATTGTCTTTGAAAATTGGTTGGAAAAACGGTGTTTCAGCCAGAACCTTTTTTTGTTAAAATATGATTTGCTAAGCATGCGTCAGTGATGGGTTGCGCCGCCAGGGCGCGATCCATCTGTGGCTCATGCTTCACAAAATTCACAAATATTTTTTGAAATTGGGAATGGAAAAAAATCTGTGATTCTCCTAATCAATTAATTTTTGACTAAACCAGTTTTGTTAGGAATGTGTCTGTCATTGATGGATTGCGCCGAGGCGAGGTCTAATCTGTGGATCATGCTTCACAATAATACTTTCTGTTTAGTAAGTAATTTTTTTGTACGCCTGAATAGTAATATTACTGGAAGTAACTTTTGAGATTTATATAGTTCGCGTTCGTTCTCTGCCAATATTGCCGCTTCGAAGTTCACGATGCGAATTAATTCAGGTGCGGGTTGTTCGATTCGAACGATCGAATATGAATTTATATTATTTTATATGTATTATTAGGTTTTCTCAACGAAGAATGATATTTTGCCAAACACGAGGCCCAGATGGACTTCACCTTGATGTCCAAACTTGACAAAAACGTCTTCGGAAAGTATTTCTCATTGCTTGAACAAAATTTGTATTCAATATATCGCGATTCCTCGTGTGCGTCTCAAATTTCCGCCAATATAATGATAAAATTCGTTTATTTGGTAAATGTTCCAATTATTTAATTTCAGTTGAATCCGTTTGAAAGAATAGAATCGATTTGAATTCGCTTCGAAAATAAATGCATTTCAAAATAGGATAGGTGCGGATTCACTATTTATAATACTGTGTGGTTTTTCTGTTGTTGACAGTGGTTTTAAATTATCTAGCGTTGGTACAACTTCTTGAGGATGCAGTGAGAACATTAATCTGAACTTTTAGTTTTGTTGAGTTTGTATGAACAGTACGGTCCGCTCGAAATTGGCTAAAGCAAGTTGTAACATAAAACTTGGAGTGGTCTACATTTTTCATCAAATTCAGATCATAGATTTTGTTACATTGCGAATGAGAAGTAGGAAACTATCATAAAAAATGCATATTCATATTAATTAAATGATCGAAGCTCTTTCAAAAGTTATGTTTTATAAAAGAAAAAAATACTGATATTTTGACTCGTTAATATTCGAATAAGACAACTTCTTCAATTTCAGTTCCGCTGATCATTAATTAAATTCAAAAAATATTTATGATAATTTATACTTTGTGGTACGGCGATCAAATATTATTTTACAAATTACAATAGATCTTCAAGTTTTCAGTCCATCACGATAAGAAGCTGATAAAGCTTCGGCGGCGCGATCCATCAGTGACTCATACTTAACAAAATATATTTGGGCAGCTGTTTTATGGTTGGTGAGTGCTTTGTAAAGGGTGATTGTATATCCAAATCTATTTAAATTTTCACGGTAATTATCGTAGGAGGTCACATCCGCTAGAGGACGCAAAACGACAATGCAACGCTCGCCAGGTTGTCGCGCAAAATAAAGAAACAAAAGAGTATAATGAGCGGGTGCGAGAGACCAGTATTACTTGGGAGACACTTCAATTTTATTCGGTTCCACGGGACACCTTGAGATACCGTGCGGCGCTTAGTTTGTGTTTTATTTAGTTTTCAATTCGGACAAACTGAACTTATGTTGTATCAAACGAGCAGACAGATTTTTTTAATGTTAATTTATATGCTTGCCAGATTTTTCAGTTATACTAGGTTGATTAATTTTACAGAAGCCGGGATTTATTATGTAAAATAATATTTATTTTTAGTAAGTAGAAGTAACAACAGAATTAAATTTAAATGAGAAAGTATTTTTTTATTGTATCTTGTTTAATATCTTTATATTTATCACTCTATGTTGTTTATTGTTTTTAATTTTTATGAAACTTTTCTACAAAGTAGAATTTACAGCATTGTGACATCATTATATTATAGGATTTGGTCCAATGCTTACAGCCTGTTATCAGTTTGTTATGTATTATAACATGTACTAGGCTTGCTGGATTTACTACTTATTATTCGAGCCGAGGAATACCAAACTTGAGATTTATTTCAATAAAAGGGATTTATTATCAAGCCAACATCGGGTCGAAAATGGATACGACTCGAATTTTGGTGACACTGGCGACGGCACTGATTTTTCTCCAGGTGAGTTTGGCCTACTTTCCCGCGAATGTCAGAAATCGCTTCGAGGCGAAACGGCTTAATTAATTTAACAATAGTCTGGACACCGTCTCTCAAGTTGTTATCGTCCCACAGACATAGGCTACCGGTATATTACATTATAACACTGATACGTATCGCTTCTACGTTGACAAAGTATTCATGCTCCTGCAGGCTGAATAACGTGAGTCGGTGGACTCACAGCCAGACTAGTCCATCGTTTTTAGAATCAAAGACATTACTTGGCAATTTTTTAATTGAAAGTGCTTGAATTGCGGAAACCTTTAAATAACATTACCTATTGGCTCAACGTAACTGAGCTACTGTACGCTCCTAATCAGAATTTTTTGAATGTCACACAAGGATCGCACCATAGGCATATCGTGACAGATTTTTATTTCAAAAGTTAACTTGGGTGTGTGTATGAGTAAACGGTATTTTGTGGTCAACAAAAATAACAAAATCGATTCCGCACATGTATTCACGCAAATCGGTAAACTGCAATAAACTCTTGCGGGAAGCCGGTACTCCATATTTCAAATCGCACCTTCCAAATTATGAATATTGCGTCACAGGATAAGATTGAAATTTTCATTTGCAAAGTAGTATGTACAACCACTGGCGGCGAGCGCAGCAGTGGCGCGATCCATCGGTGACTCATAAATGTCAAAATGTGTTCTGCTCCGAGTATTGCTTGTGTCGCCGGAATCGTTTTTACCCCGACGTTGGTAGCCTCAAATGCTCAAGGTGGATTGTAGATTATGATAAACAAAGCCTTCTAATACCACCTTGACCAAATATGAAAATAAGTCCAATTGCAAAAAAATTCTTCAACGTAAAGCACATACGTATATTCTTTTACCGGGTTTACGTTTTAATCGCACAGTCGGCGCCTTCGTCGCTGTCCTGCTTGCACTAAATTAAATTTACACACACCAAAGGAAACGAGCGAATCAAAGCGGAATGTTTTCATAACCTTGTCTTCCGTGGGGATCGGAAGGTTTTGATTTATTAATAATATATTTTAATCTACCCATTGTGGTATTGCAACATATCAGGGTGTAAACGAGCTTGCTGACTCGAGCTCTTTCAAGATTTTTATATATCAACGCTGCAAAAGTCTTCACAAATCAACGTTAATACCAACTGACGGAGTTTTCGTTTCCACATACGCGGTACAAGTACGAATATGTGCAACACGTTTATGACTATTTACATTAGTTTTATTGGTACGTCTACACGTCGTATCGGACGCCGATCTATCCCTGACCTATAGGTATTTGATTATTACATTCATACCTACGACGGGGGATTTTCGACGTCCCCCGGGTCCGTGTGTACGTAATGCTGAGTGCGCCCATTCAGTGTCATTCTTTCTTAAAACCCTCCACGTCGCGCTAATTACGCAAGGATCTCATAAATAATATCACCATTTTCTGCAGTAGCCAACCGTCCAGCTTTAAAAATTACCAAGTTTAAAATGTATTTTAAGTTTTAACTAAATTATGGACTTTGGGGAACACCAAAATTTCCCTTGCTAGACGACGGTTGTCTTTAATCTTAACGTGGGTGATGATGATACCGCGCATACTCTGGTACTGGAGCACAGCAACGGAATGGCAGTGTCGACTGTTGGTCTATTTACAACAAGGGTCGTTTGTACTTCAGGGATATAAACTAGCCTTGTTATTAATCCTTACCATGCAACCCAGTCAAATATCCAGTAACACGTTTTGATAAGTATGGGTCACTGATAGAGCACGCCGACGAGGTGGGGTCCATCTGTGGCGCATACTTGTCAAAATCATGTTTCCGATTTGGTGAATTCCGTTGAGCATAAGCTATTTTCTTTAAAATATACGATTAGGATATTCTCAAATCACAGAAATGGTTATACGAAACAACCGAATCGAACATATGTCCGGATCGATCCGAATATTGAATCTTAAAATTGGCATCCCCTGGTCACAGTTCCTCTGTCTGAACATCTTTTGTCGAGTATGGGTCACTGATAGATTGCTTCCCTAACGGTCAATTTGTGTCCGATGCTTTTGCAAAACGAATTTTCGGGTGGGGAATGTTTTTTTTGCAGTTTATGGGACAATTCATGCTCAATTCTATTGAATGTGGGCCGGCGGGCATTGTTGGATTATTTATAGAAGTCTTGAGATTCGGAGCTGCTCCTGATAAAAACCGACCGGAAACCTCCGACATATGTTCTGATCACACACGAAACTTTTTTCACGAGGATAATTTGGCAACTGGTAGAGATAGTTAGTTCATCCCACCAATCCACGTTTCCGGGTAAAACATACTCTATATAAAAAAAAATATATATTTGATTCTGATGACCCAAATACTTTAAATCTTTGGCGCCAGTACCCAAAGTTGTCCCACTTTAAGGTCACATAAAACATATCTCATACATATTTTCCTACATGGGTTCAAATTTAATTTCACGGGAAAAAGGTATGCCTTTGTCTAAGCGTAAGACCGCCTGCAAAAATTACTATAATTTTCCCCGAAAATAGCGCCCATGTCGTCGGCGCTCGAAGTGGGGGGCCTGCTAGCCATGTCTGCCGAACCACAGGTGGTCGAAATGGCGCGTATTTTACATATTTCAGACACCTTCATGTCTAAATACAGACTTGCAAAATATTTTAAACATTTTATTATGTTCGTTGAATATCAAACATTTCATACCTTGTATAGCGTATGTATAATCTCGCTTTCCGTTTGCTTATTCGTGCAATGCAAATATAAAAACCGTCGATTAAGATCTCTGTTTTGTGACGCATGAGCCATGGATATCCTGCAATAACCTATCAATGGTCCATGCATGGCAAGCTATAAATTATCTCTGTCGTTAAACTGATCCCGGTCCGAACATTTTTGTCAGGACATTTCGTTAAGTATGGGACTCTGATGGAACGCGTCGATTGAGCGGTCCATCTGTGGCACATGCTTGGCAAAATAATTCTGATTTGATTATACTTGTGTCACCGCGTCTTCGATGCGCGAGATATATACGGCTCATGCTCAGTAAATGAAATTGTGATAGATCGCAAGATATTTCTTGAAATAATATCATGTTTTTTTACCAATACCCAATTCTTGACATTCCACTTCTCTTGTATAAAAAATGAAATATAATTCAACTCCATTATACACGTTCTCATTTTTATGCAACAACAACATATTTCAAATTTTACCGGTATGTTTGATGCGACTTATTTGTGGCAGTATAAATATTTTGCACTGCTCTTACCAGATGTAGAACACGACCAACGCGTTATATTTGATTTGAATTTTATGATCTCGATTCGGCTGAATTTTGTTTAAATTTGTGGCGTTATTGCGCTCTGTGGATGGTGGGCTATATGGCAAGTCTCTCGCGAAAAGAATCGTTTTATTTAAATAAACATATGTATTTCATTTGCACCATACCTGGGACGATATGTAGACGATTCTGGTTTGTGTTCTTGTTAAGTCATATCCATGAGTTATTACGCCCTGGGTTGAATGTTGGGCAAGGATTTACATGACGGACTTACCGGGACTCAAACCCGGGATCCTCAACGTACGATGATATAATGATAACCTCTAAGCCATAAAATCAGTTTGCCTTTTACAAAGTTTAAACTATTTTAGGGATCATTGGTACAAACGAAATATCATTACCCAAATGCATTCTTCAATAATAGCCAAAAATGTTTTTTTCTAATTATTGGCAATAAATTAATTTTTCGGATGGGTTGAGTCTTAAATTTTTAAGCTTATTTATCCATCTTGCCCAAAACAAGGATGCAACTCACAGTAATTGGATGATCTATATTTATATTTACATTTTTCGTGTAAATGTCGGTAATTATGCTTGAAAATCGTGGGAAATAGCCTGGGGGGCCCAGATCAGAATGTATCAAAAATGTCAGCGTCTGCCACACACGGGCTTTGGTCGACCCGCGCTTATTAAGCGCGGTTCGACCAATGCCCATGTGTGGCGCGATGTAACATTAACCTCGTCGTGTGAGTTTATTTTCTATACCGCGCGCGCACCGAAGAGCGCCCGCCTCACGACCTGCGCGAGGTACCGCACTGCTTATGTTTACCATTGGCCGCTGTTTAGTGAGATTCTTTCTCTTACTCACATTATGACCTCATAGTCAAATTATGACCTCACAAAAAACTCTTGTTTTGGGTGCCAATGTGTTAAATTTTAAACTAATTTTGGAATTACTCGTATTTTTTTGAATAAAATTTAACCAAATCGACCATCGCGTCTTCGTATATATTTTACACTTCCTACGTTTTTTTGTGTCATCTGCTTTTCAGTTTTTTATATTATGTAATAACTGATAAAATGGCCATTTCAACGCGTTCCCTGTTGATCTTAACCAAATAGACTTAATACCGGTCTTTCTAAATTTCAATAATAGGCATCCCGGTATCGATGCGCTATTTTTAATTAAAAATTTCCTTGCCTAATTAAACATTTTATTTTCTCAAGCATACGCCACAGATGGACCGCGTCTTGGCGACGCAATCCATCACTGACTCATGCTTAGATATAAAAAAATTGAACTGAGTGGAAGCTTATGTCTAGTTCCACAAAAAAATAGATAAACGAATGACAAATAATGTTACGTATTCAGTAAAAAATTCCACTCTTTTGAGAAGTGAAATCGCCCAATTGTGCCCTAAAGTACATCCTGAATTATTAATGTACAATAATTTTATACACACCCTTTTTATTTGTATTGTGTTAGGCTCATTTCAAGATGGTATTTTAGACATCAATTTGAATGGGTCACAAAAGCAAAGGCCACTTAGTCGTGTAGTGTTTTCTGGTTGGTCTGACATACCCATGTTTTAAGGTTGTAAAAAAAACTTCGATTTACAATTTGCGAATTCGATTTAATTGAGATAATTTATTTGTTCTTGTTCTGAAATATTAAAGATTTTCATTTTCAGTCACTCAAACGGTATACTCAAAGTTATTTTCCTTTGGGTTAAATAGCGGGCACGGGTTAATCAAACGGAATACTTGTGCCACGCTTATTTGTTTTACGGCCGCCTCCAGTCTTCGACGTGCGCATGTTTGCCGCTTTCGTATATACTAGGCAGACGGTTAGCGTATCGTCTTGGAGTTTGTTTTTATTTTCTGTAGATGAAGTCTATTTTGTTAAGTATGATCTACTCATGGATCGCGCTGCTGAGGGGCGGTCCATCTGTGACTTATGCTTGACAAAATAACCTTGGGATCAGAAGAACATCTCACCATATTTGCGAGTGTGATTTCGCTAGTATTCAACATTTTCTTTTATTAAAACTCGCTCAAAGCAAGATCGAATCTGCACCTGAAATGGAACATGCAAAAGACCCTTAACAATGTAAATAAAAGCTATTTCGAAATGCAGTGGCAGCTATTACTGTTTAAGTGGAAAATATCCCAAAGAGGACGGAGTGGTGTCTACCGTGTCATTTAATATAAAATTAGCGGGTCGTCGATGCTCAAAATCTCAGAGATGAAATTAAAAATTAACGATAATTATTAGAACGAAGCACCTGCATCATAATTTATGAGAATGGTGTCTGTCTCGTGGTTTGTGAGAATCGCCCAATTTTAATAAAACGTTACGATGGTTGCTTGGCAGTAGTTCTAAAGATTTTAGATTTAGTTCGATTTTATAATTCACAGATTCAACATATACCCAAAAAACGTAAAAGTATATTTTTTCGGTACCTACAGGGCCTGGGTCGGGTTGATCCACTTAAAAAATGAACGATTGTAAATATATTCAATATGAGTGCTGGTGTAGGATTCTATTTCGATTATCCCAATTCTTGAGGCATGGTCGGGATTTTAAAATTCATAAATTTACCACAATTTAATGATCATTTTCGGTGTCTATAAAGAAATGAACCACAAATACGATATTTGAAGTCAATCGAGGCTGTTAAAATGACAATCGAGTGATATAAGGATGGCAACGATTTTACGAAAAAAAATCTTACAAATCCATGCACCTGCTAAAGGTCTATTATGACGGCATAATTTATTTCTGAACCTGCTTACTCGCACTTGTTCAAATTCCCCAGGGTACTTGGCGTTGGATGACAAACGAATACGCATTCTAGTGGCCAATTTTATTGTAAATAAGGCTATTTGAGCTAGGATTGTATCATATACGGACCGCGCCATTATGACGCGGCCAATCTACGGCGCAGACTTGCCTGATTAACAATTTTTGGCGCCAAATTAGCATTTTTTGTTATGACGTAACAAGGGAGTTGTAGAATTTCCTCACGCAAGTGTTTTTAACGTTTGCACCTGGCTCCGAAAGCTTCAAAGTCATCAGTACGACAACTGAGGAAAAATAAAACAAAAAATATTTAAAAATCGCATAATCATTGTCTTAACTTGTGTTCCATTTCGGAAAAGCAATAAACAAACTACTTTTGGTTTTAACATTTTATCACCCAGTCTTTATGGTAACTTGAATATTTTCAGATTATCTCACATTTGCCAGCTTCATTGTTTCGATTTTAATAGCTTTAAGCACTCCATTTATTTCTGGAATATCTGCAGAAACCTTACAGCAAACGATACTTAAAAACTGCCAAACCACAGCTCAGACATTCCTCAAACTTCCTTTTTTTTCTTTAATAAATAACAACAGACAAAAGGTGTTTCACTGAGCAATATTTAAGCCCCCATTAACCTTACTATCAGTTGTTAAATATCTCGTATAGATTATATGCTAAAAAACAGTTTTCTAGGCTTTTAGGTGATTTGATTGTGCTATCAGATTTATCCGTGATAACACCGGTTGGCAGAGCTGTCGGCTTTGAACCGATTTTGTCAAGCATGAGCCACAGATGAATGGCGTGTCATCGACGCGTTCCATCAGTGATCCGTACTTGACAAAACTTTCTTTTATTTTGGGATGATTTTTGTGCTTCTAGGTTTACTCATGATAACCCCATCGATGGTTATAAGCTGTTGGTCTTGATCCGTTAGCGGATCTCGCTCCCGACGCTAGATTGAGATAGTCCCAGCCTCCCTCACCAATCAGAAATTTTATTTTGTCAAGCATGGGTCACTGATAACCCGCGCCTCGACGGCGCGATCCATCAGTAACCCATGCAAGACTAAACTTGTCTAGATAAATATTTCTAATGATAGTATATATATATATATATATATATATATATATATATATATATATATATATATATATATATATATATATATATATATACAGTAAAGAGTTCCACAAATACGGTTCATGGTGTCCGGTTAGCTCAATCGGTAAAGCCTTGGGAATACGCCTCATATTCGGAACTGCTGTCTGCACGAAAGGTCGTGGTTCGCCATATGCTTAAGCCGTATTCTCCTCGGCTTTCCTCTCTCGCAGGATCAAATGGTTTGCTATTCTATCGCATGGAGGCTTCTTTCGCGTTGTAAAAATTGACTTATATCAAGAGCAAAATATGGTAAATTTTTGTTGATTTGAAATGTTGGAACATTATTTTATTTATATAGGTTGCTCAGAATTCTGTTTAAATTATACAAGGAGAACGTTGCCTTGAATATAATATATTGCTCCGTGAAAATGGTGCAAATTTAAAGCATTTTGGCGAAGTTTCTAACCCGTTTAGATTCCCACGTGACTCTTTCCACAAAATTTATAATTTTTTGCGATTTCAAAGCAAGATTACTTATTTTGTCATTTTCAATTAGTAATTCGACAAAAATGAGGCCTTATCTGGTGTAATATCGCGCCCTGAGGCGGACTTGGCGCACAATTCCCACGGTGCCGGTGCTCATGGCAGGTGAAATCTAATAATAATATCTGAAAACGTGTACGCGCTTTCTGGGTGTCGGTTTACACTTGAAATAACAATACACATTTGTTTTGGCGGACAATTTGACCGCTGTTTTGGCGGACAATTAAGTTTCGATTTTATTAAGGCATTAATGTGGTTGACATTTTTAGAAACATCTTCGAATCGAATCCCGAATAAGATCCTTCTGAATTCGAATCTGATTTATAAAATTATGTTAAAATCCCAATAAATGGTCTTAATTTTAAATTTGCTGGCAAAAAAATGCGAAATGCATGAAAAATTCCAACAAATTTTTGTGAATGTTTTGCTCAAATCCTTTTCCAAATCATGTCGAATCACAGAAATTTGTATTCGAATCGAACATTTATCCGAATCGATTCGAATCTTGATTCAAAAGTGGCATCTTTTACTGCTGCATTACCATTTTCTCACATTGTTTTATTTAACAGATATGTGCCGCCACTGGATACTTTGAACTCCAAATACTCAAAGTCAAGAATTTAGCTGGAGAACTAGAAAACGGAGAGTGTTGTGACGGAGATAGGGGCCAGTAAGTAGCATTTTCATTAATACAATTTGCTGAACTCTGTATTCTTAAACATTGAACACGAGGATTGCTTTTTTAAATAATTTTGTTTCTATAATTAGCCAGAAAATAAATGACCTCCAACGTGCTCATGGTTTTATCAATTTTAAATTTTTGTGCAACTTCAGCGCAAATTTATCTTTTCCGTACAAAAACAGGGCTTTAGTTGCTGGAAAATATCGTCTGTTACGTATGTTATGACGTCATTACTTGTAGTCGGAAACTCCACTTTCCATAACCTCGGATTTTGGTTGTATACTTTTTATTATTATATATTGAACTTAATTTATTTTTCACCATTCTCAACTTAAACACAGAAATCTTTTTGTTCCACAGATACGGCGTTTGTAGCAAAGACGAATGTGATACCTACTTCAAATTATGCTTAAAAGAATATCAGTCCATTCCCAAACGAGTCGATTCCACATCATGTACGTTCGGTTCAAGAATCGGGCCTCATCTTGGTGGGAATTCGTTCCAGTTGGATAAGATCAATTCCGCCAGCCCCGGAAGAATTGTAATCGGATTCCAGTTCGCCTGGATGGTAAGTCTTCAATAAGATTAGTATTTTCAGAATCTATTATTTTTTTCATTGAAATTCTCTCTGAGCAAGGCTGGAAGCAGTGCCTGAAAGTAAACAGCTAAAGACCACTTGGTCGCAAAGAGCTACTAAAAGATGTAACCAGCAATTGCACTCTAAGGAAAAACACCCCAAACGGAACTGAACCTTCGTTGTAAAGTGCAATAATGAGTGGTATTTTTTGAAATTAATTTTCGAAACTATTATATCGACTCCAATCAAACGTTTTTCTGTCCGTATATCCGGATGTATTTATCTATTTCACCGGATCGACCACCTGTGTGTCTAAGTAGCATAAAACTTGATTTTGGCCGATTTAGCGGTTAAAAGTTGCTTATTTCAACCCAAAAATTGCCATGTGTGGGCCATAGATGAATTGTGTCGTGTAGACACAATTCATCTATCCCCCACGCTTGGCAAATACTGCAAAATGATATGAATTGAACTAAATGTTTTACAAATTGTTACATCTCAAACACGCTCTTTTGTGATGCGACAATAGGAAAGTAGTGGTGCCCCGCTGCGTTTTTCCGCCTCGTTGAAGACATTTTACAAACCAAATTACTTGTAAAGATCCGGAACCTAGTCGATTATCCGTGGAGCGAATTTGGAATTCTAAATGATTTCACTCAGCTCATGGAAATATATATATGTATATTCGAACCTAAAGCTACCAACGGCCACTCAATAGCAGAGCTACTAAAAGATGTGCTGCCAGCAACCGCACTCTAAACGGAAAACATCCCAAACGAGACTGAACCGCTATAGTAAAGTGCGGTGAGTGGCATCTGCCCTGGGAGATGGTAAAACCGGTGAGCAAAACAGTCAGAAACTTTCAGACGTTATATTGAGGTTTTTCAGTAAGATGATTCGAATTGATCTCGGTGTGTATTTGCCGTTATTACATTTTATAGGGGCTCTTTGATATTAAGTGGCTGTTGGTTGTTTCCCTTCAGGCTTCGCGTCCGGCCTTGCTTACACTGTAACAAGTCCAGTCAAGTTACTGGTCATTTGCAGTAATTGCATATTTCCAATGGTAAAAAAACATCATGTTGATGAGATTTATGTCAATTATGGGCTGTTGGTGGACCGCACCTTCGCACCCATATTTGGCCAAAATATCAATTTTGAATTTTATTTTTTTCGATACAGCCAAGTAAAATTACTGTCAAAGTGATTTTGTTGTATTTTTTATTACAGTGTATAGTAAATCGGTCACCTATGCAACGCGTCATTAATGAGGCGCAGTTCAAGTATGGCCCATGCTTAAATAAATATCTGATAAAGTAGCCCCGCCTTCTCAGTTCGCATAATATCGTCCTCATCTACAACTTGTTTTAAGTTTTACAGTTCCATTGTGATGTGACATCGTCTTTTGTTTGTATATTATGTCATAAACAATCGAACGCGTGTGAAAGTTTGGACTAAAATGGATTTGTATTTACGATACACACAAAAATACTAAAAGGATTTAACTACAACCAACATTTGAATCGAATGTTCATATGCATATATTATATATATTTGATTTTTGTGTTGGAATTCACACCAAGCAAAGTCGGTAGCAACTGTTTGTAACTAACTCCCTACCACTTTTAAGTTGGATATATATCAATTTTCGAGTCTTAAATCATATCGTTCCGAATCTTATCTCCGCCAACTCTAGAAATTCGTGAAAAAATTTAAATCCTTATCATTCTCCTTAGAAAATTGTAAAATAAAACAAACTCATATATGCGTTCTAAAAACTGAACTTGACGCTGCAGAATCGGAAATTTTATTTTGTCAAGCATAAGCCACATGTGGACCGCGTCCCAATGACACGATCAATCAGTAACTTTTACTCAACCAAAGATGATTCGGCGGAGTTTTTACGATTTTGTGTTGATTTCGAATTGCTAGTCGTAATTTATGAAATAGCACAGTCATAGTTCGAATATATTTTATGTGTGAAGTATTGGTCACTGATGGATCGCGCTGACAAAGCGCGATCCATCTGTGACTGATGCTTCACTAAATAAAATATTCGATGGTTATCCATAACGCGCTTATACAAACGAATAATATCAATTCTTATCGTTGTTTGTCAACATTAGGAATTCTTAAAAGTAACTTGTTATCAGTTTCTGTACAATTGACCTACTTTTGTCTTGGAAAACGCAAAATAAACTCTGTTGTGTCGTTCGTCGAGGCTTCCTCCTATCAGCAGATGAATTAAAAATCATTTTGCTCAATTTTTTGCGATAAATGAATGAATGTGTGTTCAACTCGGAAATTTAGAAAAACGTCTGTATTTATTAGTCCAATAAGTATGTTTCACGGAGGGATCGCGCCGCTGAGGCGCTGTCTATTTGTGGCCCATTCTTGGCAAGATGATGCCGTGAAGAAAATGGGTTCTGTGGGTCTTCAGTCAAATTGTCCTTTCGGGAAAATTCTGTCAAAACATCAGTTGTTAAGTATGAGTCATTGATGGATCGCGTCATCGACGCGTTCCATCTGTGGCTCATGCTTGACAAAATAAAATTCTGATTGGGTTAGTCAACGACTTCACGGCACAGATGTATCAAGCCGCCGAGGCGCGATCCATCAGTAATTATATTATCTTTAAGCAAAACCCCTTTTTTCCTTTAAATATTTTCGTTTCGCCTTTAGGTGATAGCCTATGTTTACTTAGAAAACTGGTCTATACTGAAAACGATGTTGTATGAAAATTGATGTCAGTTTCACGAAATACAACTCGTGTTCTTTATATCTGTCCATTCTTGGTTCGTAAATAAATCTCGCTTTCTATGTTTGTTCCATACTTGATCGGGTATATTCCTTTTTGGTAGAAAACCGCATTATTATGTAATAATTGCTATGTTGTAGCGAGGAATTGTTCAATCTATCCTCGTTTCCGGTACGAGTGGGATCGAACGATGTTTTGCCAGGGTTACTGGAGGGTGGGTACTGCGCAGCAACATAGTTTTACTTGCATAAATTTTTATTTATTTTTCAGCATGTTTGTCCAATTGTCCCTATGTTTCTCGCTATTGTCTCTAAAACTTGGCCTTATGAATAAAAATGCATTTTAGAAGTTCCAAAGAACCCCGTGTATTTTGCAACATGGCGCGATTATCTGTCCATAATAATATTATATTCCATTTAATATACATTGGCCATCGTCCATAACCAAGTGGTCACCTTCTCCCTGAAGAGTAAAAGGACATGGAACACATTTCATAACGCGTGTATGTCCAGTTATGCCCGAGTTGCTTTTATAGTTGGCAACACTTATGAGAATATGAGAGAATATGAGATATTAAGAGAATATGTTGCTGTCCAGTGTCTGTGATCAGGGTTGCCTCTTCTTGAGAAGTTCATTTTAAAATCTAATCTCGGGTTAAATTATTTCTAATCGTGCTAAATTTGAAAGATATATTATGTTCTGTTAAGTATGGGTTACCAATAGGGCTGTCGAAAATATTCGATTCGATTCGGGATATTCGAATTCTAAATTATTCGATTCTATTTCGGCAACGATTCAAAATCATTTTTTAGCATAAGGTTGTATTTTCACTTGAATTTTAAGCTGGTAAATAGATGCCTTTGTTTGTTTATTTTATGACTTCTGATTCGAATATTCGATTGGTGAAAATGATTCGATTCGAATCTGAAACTGGAAGATGTTCGATTTTGGCTACAACTGGTCACCAATGGATCTAGCCGCCTTTACTCAATCGGTAAATATTTGTGAGACGTGTTTTGTCAAGCTTGTGCCACTGATGGATCGCGTCGATGAGACGCGGTCCATCTATGGCTCATGTTTCGCAAAATAAATTTTTGATTGGGTAAACGCGACAAGCTCAGTCCGTTATTGTATGGCATCCTTACTCCAGCTTCGAACTAGTCCATTCCCCTTGTGCGGTCTATTATTACCAGTATTCTTCAATCTACCTTGCAATTCCAGACCCGTGCGCATAGGGGACACGGTGCGCTCCCAAGGGACCTCTAGGAACCGCTTGCGCCTTTTTGTCACCGGACCAACTATTTCTTTTGTTTCCGTTCCAAATGAAGTTCACGTACAGTTGCTTGTGGGCGTGAGGGATGGCTTGTCGTCGCAATAGCTAGGTTCTGAATGTTTCCCCTTATTGAGCACGCTGTTGATGAAAAAGGAAAGTTTTTTGATGCGTGGAAAATTTTTGATACAGCCTTATTCTTTTGGATTTGAATTTTTTTCCTTAGACGTCCAATACTTTTATCTCTCTTTCTTCATGTCGAGCAAAAGTCTTTAAATTTTATGTCAAAGAGACTTTTTTATTCCGCAAGTCCTTTAGCACGCATTGTTTTTTTATCATATTTTTTATGATGGACGTCATTTCCTCGTTGTCGCACACTACCAACCATTTTTCCTGTTTTTTGAGCAATACAAAATATTTTGGAATTACTTGACTACAGTTTGAGGTCTTTATCCTACCCGAAAATGGTGACCAAGCATCTATCAAGCATGAGTAACCAATGGATCGCGCTGCTCATGTGCGTTCCATCTGTGGCTCATGCTTGACAAAATAGTAAAATTTATGATTCGGTCAATGTAGCTCTTATTTGAAAACTGGACACCTGGCCAATGCCCATAAAGAGAAGGAGAGCTCTATTATTAGCTTATACGTTGAGGTCAATTTCATAAGTCAAATGCCAAAGACCTTTTCTAGGCGTCTTTCATTTGATATGAAAACTTGATGCATAATTCAGGGATATCTCTAATTTTGTTTCTAATTCTAATTTTGTTATTTCTAATTTTGTTTCATTATTCAAGGCCATTTCGAAATACCGCACGGCATTGTAAATTTTATTTACTCCGACGCAGTATTTGTACACATCTGATTCATTTACGCCGTTGGCGCTCGAAAATTTTTTGAAATTATAGCAAACTTTCATTATCTTAGAGAGCTAAATTGGCGAGAAATTGGTTGTGCATTTGTTTCTAAAATATGATATCGCAACACGGGATGCAATTTTTATTCACCCAACCTTATGCTGTCTACTTCGAGGTCAAATTCAATCTGATAACGGGGCCTAATTCATCAGAAGTCTCCAGCTTTGCTATAAGTTTGTCCTCGCAAGGTCAAAATCGACTTATGGACAGTGGACATCTTCACTAGAATGGATATTTGATCTCATTTGGGAGGCTGGCTTCCCAAGGAACATATAACTGACCCCCAACCTGAAATTAAATTTGTAGCGACCGTTTTAAAATAACAGTTTTGGATTTGTCTATTATATGCGATACGGGTATTGCTTGTTATTGCTTTACAGAATTTTAAAACCCCTGCTCTCTGTTTCTCCTGTGTTGATAATGCCAATCAGGTCTGGTATTTGAGCCAAATCGGCTGTGAATGCATCCGAATTGCCCTAACGTGCCATTTTGCGCACCTCACATTGCATGATCCGCCATACGTGGGGCTCAAATGAGCTGTGGTCTTAAAATGTTCATCCCATCCATCCATACATGATTAATATGGAAAGTCCATCTCAAATTTAAAGATAATATCTACACTTGACCGTATCGTATTTCGTTTAATCCGTAAAAATTATGGCCATGCTTAGTTGATCTAAATTGGTGTACTCTTTAATCTTGGCCCCGAATGTACAAAAGAATAAGGATCCAAGGAAATATTCGTTACATTATTTTTTAAATCTGGCGCGTAGAAATTATTTTTCCTGCTCGCCATCTGCCGCTTTCATTAGCCGGTTGGTGCGCGATGGAAATTTTAGCTTTACAGGAGTTCGATGTAGAATTATCAAAGTATGTTATGTCAAGCATGAAACACTGGTGGATCGCGCCAATGAGGTACGACATACGATGTGATGTGATAATGTGGATAATGCGTGTCCATTTATTTATCACATTTTAATGCAATTCGGATTTTTATATCGAAATTGTGAAAAAATATATTCATCAATCTGTAATTCACGTGTACATTGCCCTAAAAATATCTTTGTGATGGAACAATTATCAGTGTGACATCACAGAGCACGTTATCCCTTTTCCCGCCGACTCGCGCGTTGAGTAATTCTTCGGCAAACAATGACCACTTTGGGCCGACGATTGATAAGATTGTTCATAATCTGGGGCAAACGCGTTCCTTCTTCTTGGTCATTTACTGCCCGGGCATGAGGTGCTTAGAGTTCGATTTTCATATCGACTCTAACCACATTCGCTACCGCCAAAGTTATTTTAAAAATGGAATTTTTGTCGCATAACCGTATTTGTTTAGTCCAAAATTAATCCTTATTTCGATAAGCCGATTTGCCAATGAATAACATAAGTAAGATGGAGCGTATCCTCTGACAAAATGGCTATAAACACCAACGTTCTGAATATTTGTGGCGAAATATGGCACAAATTCCAAATGTTCTTTTGTTTGTATATTCCGCGTATGTTTTATTTTCAATGGCGCCAGTCAGTTCTGATGTGCACTTATTAATTGTGTCGTATATAATCACTTGTTTATTGTAATTATGCTTCATAATACTTCCACTTTTTATGTTTATCACGTAATAAACCCATAATTATTCGTCAATAATCAATTATTATTGTTTTGTTACAATGTTTTCATTTATTGGTGACACGCCCGTTTTCAATTAGAAATTGTTACTTTTTAGGTGGCATTTAATTGCTACTTTGTTAGCAAACAATGGTAAGCGAAGAATAATATTATGATATAATAATTGCCATACTTCCATACTATTGACGCAGAATTTAATTTATAAATTATGTGATTTTGTCTGTAACTTTTTGCCAAAATAATGCGTTTTTTCACAACAATTTCTCGCCTCGCTGCCGTGGTTTATCGGTACCTTATGACTGACACAACGAATACAGCCAGGTATTGATTTTGCTTGTCAAGGATTTCACCTCAGTACAATTTTCTATTTTGCGATAGACCAACGTAATAGATAACAAAACGGGAAAAAATTATCTTTCATTTTACTATTGACATGCGGATTCATTTTAACAATCAAAAAATTGTAAAACGTTGCTTAAAAACGCGGGAAAATCGATTTTAAAAATATGGCGCATTTTCTTATCATTGTTACCTAATAATATCGATGGACATCTGCCATGCGCAAATGTATTACTAGGCCTAGGCCGACATGGCAAATAACCAAATCGAGTCTCGTTCGTTGTGTTTATATAGTTCCGACAAATGCTCAAATGTGCTTGTTTTTCTCAGGCTATTTTGTTACGTCACAGACGAATTAAAGACAGTTATTTTTTACGGCACAATAGGTATTTAAGGTTGAGTTTTCCCACAAGTTTCTCGCTATGTCTATATGTATATAAATGCCATAAATCATATGCTCTTATATAAAGTTTACCGAACAAATTAGTTCGTCGTTTAAAAAAGTTAAAAAGGGAATTTAACATGTTTTCTTGCGTATCTTTTAGAAACTAGCAATGCCGCAGATATTTTATTCCGCCAAGCATGAGCCACAGATGGATCGCGCCATCAGTGACCAAGGCTCGACAAAACAGATTTTCCCAAAAAAAGTATTTGACTTGGAAATTCCATTCGTCTCTTATATTTTTGCTCATAAAATAGCTTTTTATTGACCTGTTAGAATTTTATAGTTTATTATCTGATTCAAATTTAAATTGCAAAATATTTCCGGTGGTGTTGCTGTGTGCAAACTTTCTGTAGTTTCATATCTTTTGGATTTTCTGATTAAGATGTTGTGGGCTCTGCAAACCATTTGGTATATCAAACGTTCAGCCACTGGTATCTTCGTAAAAGTATAAAACTATTTGCAAAAAATACAATTAAGTAAGAAAAATACGAACTGTATCAAATTTATAAATTGTCAATCTCCTAAATACAAAGAAATACGATGCGATTTTGTTGACTGCCGGTTGTGATGTGTCAAATTATGCGTAAAGAAGTCGCATAAAATCACGATCGTTTTTGGCAAAAAGTTTTTGTTTATTTCTAGTGATTCGGTCACGACATATACCGTTTAGTCTTATGTTAAAGCCGTATAATTTTCCCATGCTAACTCTTCTATATCAGTCTCATGTAATAATAAATAATCTGTCGATCTTAAGGCGAGATAACAAAAAATCTTGTGTGAAAATTTTTGAAAGGAATGTCATTTTGGCAACGCGACAAACACAACGCATTTCGACGAATAATTTACTAATTTTAATGTCTTTTTTTTGGGAAATCAAACAAAACTTTAACATGTAGTTAAATTATATTTTGTTTTATTTCTTATATTTGAAATTTTGCAATGTGAAAAATCATATATATTAGTTAATCTTATTATTACGATCGAAAACGAATTAAAATTTTAAATCCGAATATTCGACCGTCTAAAACGTTAATAATTTTAATTCGCCATTTTCCGAATCAAAGCGGTTCGAACTAGGTCATACGGATATACGATTCAATTCGAAGAAGTAATTCGATTCCGAAAAAAACGATCTATTGCGCTTTTACCGCGAGAATTCTTCAAAATATTTTTTGAATTTTGACGTGGTATATATTCTCCATGATTTAGTTTGAGATTGTATCATTAGAAATGAAGCAGAAGTGGTAAGATCGAGTTTTAATTAAAAATGTTCAAATTTCGATTTTTTGACCCCAAACTTAATGACTATTTCTTTAAAGTATGTGTCGTTTTTCATCCTGTCCAAATATGCAAAAATCAAGGTGAAATGTGCCTGAAGCGTGCGGCTCGTAATCCCTCGGGTTGGGAGTGTCTGAC
>OZ023142.1:25110991-25165387 GCA_963675895.2 Styela plicata
GTCAGACACTCCCAACCCGAGGGATTACGAGCCGCACGCTTCAGGCACATTTCACCATGATTTTTGCATATTTGGACAGGATGAAAAAAGACACATACTTTAAAGAAATAGTCATTAAGTTTGGGGTCAAAAAATCGAAATTTGAACATTTTTTAATTGAAACTCGATCTTACCACTTCTGCTTCATTTTTAATGATACAATCTCAAACTAAATCATGGAGAATATATACCACGTCAAAATTCAAAAAATATTTTGAAGAATTCTCGCGGTAAAAGCGCGAAAGATCGTTTTTTTTCGGAATCGAATTACTTCTTCGAATTGAATCGTATGACCTAGTTCGAACCGCTTTGATTCGGAAAATGGCGAATCAAAATTATTAACGTTTTAGACGGTCGAATATTCGGATTTAAAATTTTAATTCGTTTACGATCGTAATAATAAGATTAACTGATATTGACGATATTTCACATTGCGAAATTTCAAATATAAGAATTAAAACAAAATATAATTTAACTACATTTTAAAGTTTTGTTTGATTTCCCAAAAAAAAGACATTAAAATTAGTAAATTATTCGTCGAAATGCGTTGTGTTTGTCGCGTTGCCAAAATGACATTCCTTTCAAAAATTTTCACACAAGATTTTTTGTTATCTCGCCTTAAGATCGACAGATTATTTATTATTACATGAGACTGATATAGAAGAGTTAGCATGGGAAAATTATACGGCTTTAAAATAAGACTAAACGGTATATGTCGTGACCGAATCACTAGAAATAAACAAAAACTTTTTGCCAAAAACGATCGTGATTTTATGCGACTTCTTTACGCATAATTTGACATAATACAACCGGCAGTCAACAAAATCGCATCGTATTTCTTTGTATTTAGGAGATTGACAATTTATAAATTTGATATAGGTCATATTTTTCTTACTTAATTGTATTTTTTGCAAATATTTTTGGACTTTTTAGGAAGCTACCAGTGGCTGAGCGTTTGATATACCATATGGTTTGCAGAGTCCATAACATCTTAATCAGAAAATCCAAAAGATATAAAACTACAGAAAGTTTGCACACAGCAACACCACCGGAAATATTTTGCAATTTAAATTTAAATCAGATAATAAACTATAAAATTCTAACAGGTCAATAAAAAGCTATTTTATGAGCAAAAATATAAGAGACGAATGGAATTTCCAAGTCAAATACTTTTTTTGGGAAAATCTGTTTTGTCGAGCCTTGGTCACTGATGGCGCGATCCATCTGTGGCTCATGCTTGGCGGAATAAAATATCTGCGGCATTGCTAGTTTCTAAAAGATACGCAAGAAAACATGTTAAATTCCCTTTTTAACTTTTTTAAACGACGAACTAATTTGTTCGGTAAACTTTATATAAGAGCATATGATTTATGGCATTTATATACATATAGACATAGCGAGAAACTTGTGGGAAAACTCAACCTTAAATACCTATTGTGCCGTAAAAAATACCTGTCTTTAATTCGTCTGTGACGTAACAAAATAGCCTGAGAAAAACAAGCACATTTGAGCATTTGTCGGAACTATATAAACACAACGAACGAGACTCGATTTGGTTATTTGCCATGTCGGCCTAGGCCTAGTAATACATTTGCGCGTGGCAGATGTCCATCGATATTATTAGGTAACAATGATAAGAAAATGCGCCATATTTTTAAAATCGATTTTCCCGCGTTTTTAAGCAACGTTTTACAATTTTTTGATTGTTAAAATGAATCCGCATGTCAATAGTAAAATGAAAGATAATTTTTTCCCGTTTTGTTATCTATTACGTTGGTCTATCGCAAAATAGAAAATTGTACTGAGGTGAAATCCTTGACAAGCTAAATCAATACCTGGCTGTATTCGTTGTGTCAATCATGAGGAACCGATAAACCACGGCAGCGAGGCGAGAAATTGTTGTGAAAAAACGCATTATTTTGGCAAAAATTTACAGACAAAATCACATAATTTATAAATTAAATTCTGCGTCAATAGTATGGAAGTATGGCAATTATTATATCATAATATTATTTTTCGCTTACCATTGTTTGCTAACAAAGTAGCAATTAAATGCCACCTAAAAAGTAACAATTTCTAATTGAAAACGGGCGTGTCACCAATAAATGAAAACATTGTGACAAAACAATAATAATTGATTATTGACGAATAATTATGGGTTTATTACGTGATAAACATAAAAAGTGGAAGTATTATGAAGCATAATTACAATAAACAAGTGATTATATACGACACAATTAATAAGTGCACATTAGAACTGACTGGCGCCATTGAAAATAAAACATACGCGGAATATGCAAACAAAAAGCACATTTGGAATTTGTGCCATATTTCGCCACAAATATTCAGAACGTAGGTAGGTGTTTATAGCCATTTTGTCAGAGGATACGCTCCATCTTACTTATGTTATTCATAGGCAAATCGGCTTATCGAAATAAGGATTAATTTTGGACTAAACAAATACGGTTATGCGACAAAAATTCCATTTTTAAAATAACTTTGGCGGTAGCGAATGTGGTTGGAATCGATATGAAAATTGAACTCCAAGCACCTCATGCCCGGGCAGTAAATGACCGAGAAGAAGGAGCGCATTTGCCCCAGATTATGAACAATCTTATCAATCGTCGGCCCAAAGTGGTCATTGTTTGCCGAAGAATTACTCAACGCGCGAGTCGGCGGGAAAAGGGAAAACGTGCTCTGTGATGTCACACTGATAATTGTTCCATCACAAAGATATTTTAGGGCAATGTACACGTGAATTACAGATTGATGAATATATTTTTTCACAATTTCGATATAAAAATCCGAATTGCATTAAAATGTGATAAATAAATGGACACGCATTATCCACATTATCACATCACATCGTATGTCGTACCTCATTGGCGCGATCCACCAGTGTTTCATGCTTGACATAACATACTTTGATAATTCTACATCGAACTCCTGTAAAGCTAAAATTTCCATCGCGCACCAACCGGCCAATAAAAGCGGCAGATGGCGAGCAGGAAAAATAATTTCTACGCGCCAGATTTAAAAAATAATGTAACGAATTTTGCCTTGGATCCTTATTCTTTTGTACGTTCGGGGCCAAGATTAAAGAGTACACCAATTTAGATCTACTAAGCATGGCCATAATTTTTAAGGATTAAACGAAATACGATACGGTCAAGTGTAGATATTATCTTTAAATTTGAGATGGACTTTCCATATTAATCATGTATGGATGGATGGGATGAACATTTTAAAAGCACAGGTCATTTGAGTCCCACGTATGGCGGATCATGCAATGTGAGGTGCGCAAAATGGCACGTTAGGGCAATTCGGATGCATTTGCAGCCGATTTGGCTCAAATACCAGACCTGATTGGCATTATCAACACAGGAGAAACAGAGAACAGGGGTTTTAAAAATCTGTAAAGCAATAACAAGCAATACCCGTATCGCATATAATAAACAAAGCCAAAACTGTTATTTTAAAACGGTCGCTACAAATTTAATTTCAAGTTGGGGGTCAGTTATATGTTCCTTGGGAAGCCAGTCTGCCAAATGAGATCAAATGTCCATTCCAGTGAAGATGTCCACGGTCCATAAGTCGATTTTGACCTTGCGAGGACAAACTTATACCAAAGCTGGAGACTTCTGATGAATTAGGCCCCGTTATCAGATTGAATTTGACCTCGAAGTAGACAGCATAAGGTTGGGTGAATAAAAATTGCATCTTATGGCGCGATATCACATTTTAGCAATAAGTTCACAGCCTAATTTAGACCTAAGATAAGGAACGTTTGCTATCAAAAAATTTTACTGATCAAAAAATTTTCGAGCGCCAACGGCGTAAATGAATCAGATGTGTACAAATACTGCGTCGGAGTAAATAAAATTTACGAATCTATGAGGTATTTCCAAATGAACTTAAATAATGCCCGAACAAAATTAGAGATATCTCTGAATTATGCATTAAGTTTTCATATCAAATGAAAGACGCCTAGAAAAGGTCTTTGGCATTTGACTTATGAAATTGACCTCAACGTATAAGCTAATAATAGAGCTCTCCTTCTCTTTATGGACATTGGCCAGGTGTCCAGTTTTCAAATAAGAGCTACATTGACCGAATCATAAATTTTACTATTTTGTCAAGCATGAGCCACAGATGGAACGCACATGAGCAGCGCGATCCATTGGTGACTCATGTTTGATAGATGTTTGGTCACCATTTTCGGGTAGGATAAAGACCTCAAACTGTAGTCAAGTAATTCCAAAATATTTTGTATTGCTCAAAAAACAGGAAAAATGGTTGGTAGTGTGCGACAACGAGGAAATGACGTCCATCATAAAAAATGTGATAAAAAAACAATGCGTGCTAAAGGACTTGCGGAATAAAAAAGTCTCTTTGACATAAAATTTAAAGACTTTTGCTCGACATGAAGAAAGAGAGATAAAAGTATTGGACGTCTAAGGAAAAAAATTCAGATCCAAAAGAATAAGGCTGTATCAAAAATTTTCCACGCATCAAAAAACTTTCCTTTTTCATCAACAGCGTGCTCAATAAGGGAAAACATTCAGAACCTAGCTATTGCGACGACAAGCCATCCCTCACGCCCACAAGCAACTGTACGTGAACTTCATTTGGAACGGAAACAAAAGAAATAGTTGGTCCGGTGACAAAAAGGCGCAAGCGGTTCCTAGAGGTCCCTTGGGAGCGCACCGTGTCCCCTATGCGCTCGGGTCTGGAATTGCAAGGTAGATTGAAAAATACTGGTAATAATAGACCGTACAAGGGGAATGGACTAGTTCGAAGCTGGAGTAAGGATGCCATACAATAACGGACTGAGCTTGTCGCGTTTACCCAATCAAAAATTTATTTTGCGAAACATGAGCCATAGATGGACCGCGTCTCATCGACGCGATCCATCAGTGGCACAAGCTTGACAAAACATGTCTCACAAATATTTACCGATTGAGTAAAGGCGGCTAGATCCATTGGTGACCAGTTGTAGCCAAAATCGAACATCTTCCAGTTTCAGATTCGAATCGAATCATTTTCACCAATCGAATATTCGAATCAGAAGTCATAAAATAAACAAACAAAGGCATCTATTTACCAGCTTAAAATTCAAGTGAAAATACAACCTTATGCTAAAAAATGATTTTGAATCGTTGCCGAAATAGAATCGAATAATTTAGAATTCGAATATCCCGAATCGAATCGAATATTTTGGACAGCCCTATTGGTAACCCATACTTAACAGAACATAATATATCTTTCAAATTTAGCACGATTAGAAATAATTTAACCCGAGATTAGATTTTAAAATGAACTTCTCAAGAAGAGGCAACCCTGATCACAGACACTGGTCAGCAACATATTCTCTGAAGTGTTGCCAATTATAAAAGCAACTCGGGCATAACTGGACATACACGCGTTATGAAATGTGTTCCATGTCCTTTTACTCTTCAGGGAGAAGGTGACCGCTTGGTGATGGACGCTGGCCAGTGTATAATTATGGAATATAATATTATTATGGACAGATAATCTCGCCGTGTTGCAAAATACGTGGGACGCTTGCCTAGTGGTTAAGCTCGAGTCCCGGCGAGTCCCGGCGAGTCCCGGCGAGTCCGGCTCGCTTATCCATGCCCACCACTCAACCCAGGGTGTGATAACTTGGGTTGGCAAAGTCGAACAGGAAAAGATCATATCTCTCCAACAATTGTAACCCTGTCCGTCTATAAGTTTCCGCAGTTACAAGGCCTTGGACAGGGTGATCCACTCTAAGTTACTATGTTACTATGAAAAAAAAACATGTTGATAAAGAAATAAGAATGGTTGTAAGTAAAACTATCTTACTGCTCAGTACACACCCTCCAGTAACCCTGACAAAACATCGTTCGATCCCACTCGTACCGGAAACGAGGATAGATTGAACAATTCCTCGCTACAACATAGCAATTATTACATAATAATGCGGTTTTCTACCAAAATGGAATATACCCGATCAAGTATGGAACAAACATAGAAAGCGGGAATTTATTTACGAACCAAGAATGGACAGATATAAAGAACACAAGTTGTATTTCGTGAAAATGACATCAATTTTCATACTACATCGTTTTCAGTATAGACCAGTTTTCTAAGTAAACATAGGCTATCACCTAAAGGCGAAACGAAAATATTTAAAGCAAAAAAGGGGTTTTGCTTAAAGATAATATAATTACTGATGGATCGCGCCTCGGCGGCTTGATACATCTGTGACGAGTGGTCGTTGACTAACCCAATCAGAATTTTATTTTGTCAAGCATGAGCCACAGACGGACCGCGTCGATGACGCGATCCATCAATGACTCATACTTAGCAATTGATGTTTTGACAGAATTTTCCCAATTTGACTGAAGACCCACAAAACCCATTTTCGTCACGGCATCACCTTGCCAAGAATGGGCCACAAATAGACAGCGCCTCAGCGGCGCGATCCCTCCGTGAAACATACTTATTGGACTAATAAATACAGACGTTTTTCTAAATTTCCGAGTTGAACACACATTCATTCATTTATCGCAAATACTGAGCAAAATGCTTTTTAATTCATCTGCTGACAGGAGGAAGCCTCGACGAACGACACAACAGAGTTTATTTTGCGTCTTCCAAGACAAAAGTAGGTCAATTGGACAAAAACTGATAACAAGTTACTTTTAAGAATTCCTAATGTTGACAAACAACGATAAGAATTGATATTATTCGTTTGTATAAGCACGTTATGGATAACCATCGAATATTTTATTTTGTGAAGCATCAGCCACAGATGGATCGCGCTTTGTCAGCGCGATCCATCAGTGACCAATACTTCACACATAAAATATATTCGAACTATGACTGTACTATTGCATAAATTACGACTAGCAATTCGAAATCAACACAAAATCGTAAAAACTCCGCCGAATCATCTTTGGTTGAGTAAAAGTCACTGATTGATCGTGTCATTGAGACGCGGTCCACATGTGCCTTATGCTTGACAAAATAAAATTTCCGATTCTGCAGCGTCAAGTTCAGTTTTTAGAACGCATATATGAGTTTGTTTTATTTTACAATTTTCTAAGGAGAATGATAAGGATTTAAATTTTTTTCACGAATTCCTAGAGTTGGCGAAGATAAGATTCGGAACGATATGATTTAAGACTCGAAAATTGATATAAATCCAACTTAAAAGTGGTAGGGAGATAGTTACACGCAGTTGCTACCGACTTTGCTTGGTGTGAATTCCAACACAAAAATCAAAAATATATAATATATGCATATGAACATTCGATTCAAATGTTGGTTGTAGTTAAATCCTTTTTAGTATTTTTGTGTATATCGTAAATAAAAATCCATTTTAGTCCAAACTTTCACACGCGTTCGATTGTTTATGACATAATATACAAACAAAAGACGATGTGATATCACAATGGAACCGTAAAACTTAAAACAAGTTGTAGATGAGGACGATATTATGCGAACTGAGAAGGGGCTACTTTATCAGATAATTATTTAAGCGTGGGCCATACTTGAACTGCGCCTCATTAATAACGCGTTGCATAGGTGACCGATTTACTATACACTGTAATAAAAAATGCAACAAAATCACTGGTTTTTGACAGTAATTTTACTTGGCTGTATCGAAAAAAATAAAATTCAGAATTGATCTTTTGGCCAAATATGGGTGCGAAGGTGCGGTCCACCAACAGCCCATAATTGACATAAATCTCTATCAAAACATGATGTTTTTTTACCATTGGAAATATGCAATTACTGCAAATGACCAGTAACTTGACTGGACTTGTTACAGTGTAAGCAAGGCCGGACGCGAAGCCTGAAGGGAAACAACCAACAGCCACTTAATATCAAAGAGCCCCTATGAAATGTAATAACGGCAAATACACCCCGAGATCAATTCGAATCATCTTACTGAAAAACCTCAATATAACGTCTGAAAGTTTCTGACTGTTTTGCTCACCGGTTTTACCATCTCCCAGGGCAGATGCCACTCACCGCACTTTACCATGGCGGTTCAGTCTCGTTTGGGATGTTTTCCGTTTAGCGTGCGGTTGCTGGCAGCACATTTTTTAGTACCTCTGCTATTGAGTGGCCGTTGGTAGGTTTAGGTTCGAATATACATATATATATTTCCATGAGCTGAGTGAAATCATTTCGAATTCCAAATTCGCTCCACGGATAATCGACTAGGTTCCGGATCTTTACAAGTAATTTGGTTTGTAAAATGTCTTCAATGAGGCGGAAAAACACAGCGGGGCACCACTACTTTCCTATTGTCGCATCACAAAAGAGCGTGTTTGTGATGTAACAATTTGTAAAACATTTAGTTCAATTCATACCATTTTGCAGTATTTGCCAAGCGTGGGGGATAGATGAATTGTGTCTACAAGACACAATTCATCTATGGCCCGCGCATGGCAATTTTTGGGCTGAAATAAGCAATTTTTGACCGCTAAATCGACCAAAATCAAGTTTTATGCTACTTAGACACACAGGTGGTCGACACTTGTGAGATCCGGTAAAATAGATAAATACATCCGGATATACGGACAGAAAAACGTTTGATTGGAGTTGATATAATAGTTTCGAAAATTAATTTCAAAAAATACCACTCATTATTGCACTTTACAACGAAGGTTCAGTTCCGTTTGGGGTGTTTTTCCTTAGAGTGCAATTGCTGGTTACATCTTTTAGTAGCTCTTTGCGATCAAGTGGTCTTTAGCTGTTTACATTTAGGCACTGCTTCCGGCCTTGCTCAGAGTGAATTTCAATGAAAAAAATAATAGATTCTGAAAATACTAATCTTATTGAAGACTTACCATCCAAGCGAACTGGAATCCGATTACAATTCTTCCGGGGCTGGCGGAATTGATCTTATCCAACTGGAACGAATTCCCACCAAGATGAGGCCCGATTCTTGAACCGAACGTACATGATGTAGAATCGACTCGTTTGGGAATGGACTGATATTCTTTTAAGCATAATTTGAAGTAGGTATCACATTCGTCTTTGCTACAAACGCCGTATCTGTAGAACGAAAAGATTTCTGTGTTTATTAAAATTGAAAATGGTGGAAAATAAAGTAAGTTCAATATATAATAATAAAGAGTATACAACCAAAATCCGAGGTTATGAAAAGCGAAGTTTTTAGCCATCAAGGAATGACGTCACAACATACGTAACAGACGATCTTTTCCAGCAACAAAAGTCCTTATTTTGAGCGAAAAATGTGAATTTGTGTTGAAGTCGCACAAAAATTTAAAATTGATAAAATCAAAAGCACGTTGGAGGTCATTTCCTGACTAATTTGAAAAAATAAAATGATCTAATAAAGCAATCCTAGTGTTCGCTGTTTAAGAATACAGAGTTCAGCAAATTATGTCAATGAAAATGCTACTTACTGGCCCCTATCTCCGTCACAACACTCTCCGTTTTCTAGTTCTCCAGCTAAATTCTTGACTTTGAGTATTTGGAGTTCAAAGTATCCAGTGGCGGCACATATCTGTTAAATAAAACAATGTGAGAAAATGGTAATGCAGCAGTAAAAGATGCCACTTTTGAATCAAGATTCGAATCGATTCCGATAAATGTTCGATTCGAATATTAAATTCTGTGATTCGACATGATTTAGAAAAAAATTTGATTAAAACATTTACAAAAATTTGTTGGAATTTCTCATGCATTTCGCATTTTTTTTGCCAGTAAATTAAAAATTTAGACCATTTATTAGGAATTTTACACAATTTTATAAATCAGAATCGAATTCAGAAGAATCTTATTCGGGATTCGATTCGAAGATAAATGTTTCTAAAAATGTCAACCACATTAAGCCTTAATAAAATAAAAACTTAACTGCCAAAACAGCGGTCAAATTGTCCGCCAAAACAAATGTGTATTGTTATTTCAAGTGTACACCGACACCCAGAAAGCGCGTACACGTTTTCAGATATTATTATTAGATTTCACCTGCCATGAGCACCGGCACCGTGGGAATTGTGCGCCAAGTCCGCCTCAGGGCGCGATATTACACCAGATAAGGCCTCATTTTTGTCGAATTACTAATTGAAAATGACAAAATAAGTAATCTTGCTTGGAAATCACAAAAAATTATAAATTTTGTGGAAAGAGTCACATGGGAATCTAAACGGGTTAGAAACTTCGCCAAAATGCTTTAAATTTGCACCATTTTCACGAAACTATATTATATTCAAGGCACGGCTCTCCTCGTACAGTTTAAACAGTATTCTAGGTAACCTACATAAATAAAACAATGCTCCAACATTTAAAATCAACGAAAATTGACCATATTTTGCTCTTGATATAAGTCAATTTTTACAACGCAAAAGAAGCCTCCATGCGATAGGATAGCAAAACATTTTTATCCTGTGGGAGAGGAAAGCCGAGGAGAATACGGCTTAAGAATATGGCGAACCACGACCTCTCGCGAGGACAACAGTTTCGAATATGAGGCGTATTCCCAAGGCTTTACCGATTGAGCTAACCGGGCACCATGAACCGTATTTGTGGAACTCTATACTGTATATATATATATATATATATATATTATCATCATTAGAAATATTTATCTAAACAAGTTTTGTCTTGTATGAGTAACTGGTGGATCGCGCCGTGGAGGCGCGGGCCATCAGCGACCCATGCTTGACAAAATAAATTTTCTGATTGGTGAGGGAGGCTGGGACTGTCCCAATCTAGCGTCAGGAGCGAGATCCGCTAACGGGTCAAAACCAACAGCACATAACCATTGATGGGGCTATCATGTGTAACTCTAGAAGCGCAAAAATCATCCCAAAATTAAAGAAAGTTTTTTCAAGTACGGGTCACTGATGGATCGCATCGATGACACGCCATTCATCTGTGGCTCATGCTTGACAAAATCGGTTCAAAGCCGACAGCTCTACCAACCGGTGTTATCACGGATAAATCTGATAGCACAATCAAATCACCCGAAAGCTCAAGAAAACTGTTCTTTAGCATATAATCTTTACAAGATATTTAACACCTGATAGTAAGGTTAATGAGGGCTTAAATATCGCTCAGTGAAACACCTTTTGTCTGTTGCTAGATATTAACGAAAAAAAGGAAGTTTGAGGAATGTCTGAGCTGTGGTTTGGCGGTTTTTGGGTATCGTTTGCTGTTAGGTTTTTGCAGATATTCCAGAAATAAATGGAGTGCTTAAAGCTATTAAAATCAAAACAATGAAGCTGGCAAATGTAAGATAATCTGAAATTATTCAAGTTACCATAAAGACTAGGTGATAAAATGTTAAAACCAAAAAGTAGTTTGTTTATTGCTTTTCCGAAATGAAACACAAGTTAAGACAATCAGTATGCGATTTTTAAATATTTTTTGTTTTATCTTTCCTCAGTTGTCGTACTGATGACTTTGAAGCTTTCGGAGCCAGGTGCAAACGTAAAAACACTTGCGTGAGGAAATTCTACAACTCCCTTGTTACGTCATAACAAAAAATGCTAATTTGGCGCCAAAAATTGTAAATCAGACAAGATTGCGCCGTAGATTGGCCGCGTCATAATGGCGCGGTCCATATATGATACAATCCTAGCTCAAATAGCCTTATTTACAATAAAATTGGCCACTAGAATGCGTATTCGTTTGTCGTCCAACGCCAAGTACCCTGGGGAATTTGAACAAGTGCGAGTAAGCAGGTTCAGAAATAAATTATGCCGTCATAATAGACCTTCAGCAGGTGCATGGATTCGTAAGATTTTTATTTTTGTAAAATCGTTGCCAACCTTATATCACTCGATTGTCATTTTAACAGCCTCGATTGACTTTAAATGTCGTATTTGTGGTTCATTTCTTTATAGACACCGAAAATGATCATTAAATTGTGGTAAATTTATGAATTTTAAAATCCCGACCATGCCTCAAGAATTGGGATAATCGTAATAGAATCCTACACGAGCACTCATATTGAATATATTTACAATCGTTCATTTTTTAAGTGGATCAATCTGACCCAGGCCCTGTAGGTACCGAAAAAATATACTTTTACGTTTTTTGGGTATATGTTGAATCTGTGAATTATAAAAACTAACTAAATCTTAAATCTATAGAACTACTGCCAAGCAACCATCGTAACGTTTTATTAAAATTGGGCGATTCTCACAAACCACGAGACAGACACCATTCTCATAAATTATGATGCAGGTGCTTCGTTCTAATAATTGGCGTTAATTTTTAATTTATTCTCTGAGATTTTGAGCATCGACGACCCGCTAATTTTATATTAAATGACACGGTAGACACCACTCCGTCCTCTTTGGGATATTTTCCACTTAAACAGTAATAGCTGCCACTGCATTTCGAAATCGCTTTTATTTACATTGTTAAGGGTCTTTTGGATGTTCCATTTCAGGTGCAGATTCGATCTTGCTTTGAGCGATTTTTAATAAAAGAAAATGTTGAATACCAGCGAAATCACACTCGCAAATATGGTGAGATGTTCTTCTGATCCCAAGCTTATTTTGTCAAGCATGAGCCACAGATGGACCGCCCCTCAGCAGCGCGATCCATGAGTAGATCATACTTAACAAAATAGACTTCATCTACAGAAAATAAAAACAAACTCCAAGACGATACGCTAACCGTCTGCCTAGTATATATGAAAGCGGCAAACATGCACAGGTCGAAGACTGGAGGCGGCCGTAAAACAAATAAGCGTGGCACAAGTATTCCGTTTGATTAACCCGTGCCCGCTATTTAACCCAGAGGAAAATAACTTTGAGTATACCGTTTGAGTGACTAAAAATGAAAATCTTTAATATTTCAGAACAAGAACGAATAATTTATCTCAATTAAATCGAATTCGCAAATTGTAAATCGAAGTTTTTTTTACAACCTTAAAACATGGGTATGTCAGACCAACCGGAAAACACTACACGACTAAGTGGCCTTTGCTTTTGTGACCCATTCAAATTGATGTCTAAAATACCATCTTGAAATGAGCCTAACACAATACAAATGAAAAGGGTGTGTATAAAAAGTATTGTACATTAATAATTCAGGATGTACTTTAGGGCACAATTGGGCGATATCACTTCTCAAAAGAGTGGAATTTTTTACTGTATACGTAACATTATTTGTCATTCGTTTATCTATTTTTTTGTGGAACTAGACATAAGCTCCCACTCAGTTCAATTTTTTTTTATATCTAAGCATGAGTCAGTGATGGATTGCGTCGCCATCTGTGGCGTATGCTTGAGAAAATAAAATGTTTAATTAGGCAAGGAAATTTTTAATTAAAAATAGCGCATCGATACCGGGATGCTTATTATTGAAATTTAGAAAGACTGGTATTAAGTCTATTTGGTTAAGATCAACAGGGAACGCGTTGAAATGGCCAATTTTATCAGTTATTACATAATATAAAAAACTGAGAAGCAGATGACACAAAAAAACGTAGGAAGTGTAAAATATGTACGAAGACGCGATGGTCGATTTGGTTAAATTTTATTCAAAAAAATACGAGCAATTCCAAAATTAGTTTAAAATTTAACACATTGGCACCCAAAACAAGAGTTTTTTGTGAGGTCATAATTTGACTATGAGGTCATAATGTGAGTAAGAGAAAGAATCTCACTAAACAGCGGCCTATGGTAAACATAAGCAATGCGGTACCTCGCGCAGGTCGTGAGGCGGGCGCTCTTCGGTACGCGCGCGGTATGGCAAATAAACTTACACGATGAGGTTAATGTTACAGCGCGCCACACATGGGCATTGGTCGAGCCGCGCTTAATAAGCGCGGGTCGACCAAAGCCCGTGTGTGGCAGACGCTGATATTTTTGTTACCTTCTGATCTGGGACCCCCAGGCTATTTCCCACGATTTTCAAGCATAATTACCGACATTTACACGAAAAATGTAAATATAAATATAGATCATCCAATTACTGTGAGTTGCATCCTTGTTTTGGGCAAGATGGATAAATAAGCTTAAAAATTTAAGACTCAACCCATCCGAAAAATTAATTTATTGCCAATAATTAGAAAAAACATTTTTGGCTTTTATTGAAGAATGCATTTCGGTAATGATATTTCGTTTGTACCAACAATCCCTAAAATAGTTTAAAATTCGTAAAAGGCAAATGGATTTGGCTTAGAGGTTGTCATTTTAGCATCGCACGCTGAGGATCCCGGGTTCGAGTCCCGGTAAGTCCGTCATGTAAATCCTTGCCCAACATTCAACCCAGGGCGTAATAACTCATGGAGATGACTTAACAATAACACAAACCATAATCGTCTACACATGGTCCCAGGTATGGTGCAAATGGAATACATATGTTTATTTAAATAAAACGATTCTTTTCGCGAGAGACTTGCCATATAGCCCACCATCCACAGAGCGCAATAACGCCACAAATTTAAACAAAATTCAGCCGAATCGAGATCATAAAATTCAAATCAAATATAACGCGTTGGTCGTGTTCTACATCTGGTAAGAGCAGTGCAAAATATTTATATTGCCACAAATAAGTCGCATCAAACATACCGGTAAAATTTGAAATATTTTGTTGTTGCATAAAAATAAGAACGTGTATAATGGAGTTGAATTATATTCATTTTTTATACAAGAGAAGTGGAATGTCAAGAATTGGGTATTGGTAAAAAAACATGATATTATTTTTATTTTCAGAAATATCTAGCGATCTATCACAATTTCATTCTACTGAGCATGTGCCGTACATGACTCGCGCATCGAAGATGCGACGACACAGTATAATCAAATCAGAATTATTTTGCCAAAAATGTGCCACAGATGGACCGCTCAATCGACGCGTTTCATCAGAGTCTCATACTTAACGAAATGTCCTGACAAAAATGTTCGGACCGGGATCAGTTTAACGACAGAGATAATTTATAGCTTGCCATGCATGGACCATTGATAGGTTATTGCAGGATATCCATGGCTCATGCGTCACAAAACAGAGATCTAAATCGACGGTTTTTATATTTGCATTGCACGAATAAGCAAACGGAAAGCGAGATTATACATACGCTATACAAGGTATGATATGTTTGATGTTCAACGAACATAATAAAATGTTTAAAATATTTTGCAAGTCTGTATTTAGACATGAAGGTGTCTGAAATATGTAAAATACGCGCCATTTCGACCACCTGTGGTTCGGCAGACATGGCTAGCAGGCCCCCCACTTCGAGCGCCGACGACATGGGCGCTATTTTCGGGGAAAATTATAGTAATTTTTGCAGGCGGTCTTAAGCTTAGACAAAGGCATACCTTTTTCCCGTGAAATTAAATTTGAACCCATGTAGGGAAATATGTATGAGATATGTTTTATGTGACCTTAAAGTGGGACAACTTTGGGTACTGGCGCCAAAGATTTAAAGTATTTGGGTCATCAGAATATATATATTTTTTTTATATAGAGTATGATTTACCCGGAAACGTGGATTGGTGGGATGAACTAACTATCTCTACCAGTTGCCAAATTATCCTCGTGAAAAAAGTTTCGTGTGTGATCAGAACATATGCCGGAGGTTTCCTGTCGGTTTTTATCAGGAGCAGCTCCGAATCTCAAGACTTCTATAAATAATCCAACAATGACCGCCGGCCCATATCCAATAGACTTGAGCATGAATTATCCCATAAACTGCAAAAAAAACCATTCCCCACCCGAAAATTCGTTTTACAAAGCATCGGACACAAATTGACCGTGAGCGAAGCAATCTATCAGTGACCCATACTCCACAAAAGATGTTCAGACAGGGAAACTGTGACCGGGGGATGCCACTTTTAAGATTCAATATTCGGATCGATCCGGACATATTTTCGATTTGGATGTTTCGTATAACCATTTCTGTGATTTGAGAATGTCCTAATCGTATATTTTAAAGAAAATAGCCTATGCTCAACGGAATTCACCAAATCGGAAACATGATTTTGACAAGTATGCGCCACAGATGGACCCCACCTCGTCGGCGTGCTCTATCAGTGGCCCATACTTATCAAAACGTGTTACTGGATATTTGACTGGGTTGCATGGTAAGGATTTATAACAAGGCTAGTTTATATCCCTGAAGTACAAACGACCCTTGTTGTAAATAGACCAACAGTCGACACTGCCATTCCGTTGCTGTGCTCCAGTACCAGAGTATGCGCGGTATCATCATCACCCACGTTAAGATTAAAGACAACCGTCGTCTAGCAAGGGAAATTTTGGTGTTCCCCAAAGTCCATAATTTAGTTAAAACTTAAAATACATTTCAAACTTGGTAATTTTTAAAGTTGGACGGTTGGCTACTGCAGAAAATGGTGATATTATTTATGAGATCCTTGCGTGATTAGCGCGACGTGGAGGGTTTTAAGAAAGAATGACACTGAATGGGCGCACTCAGCATTACGTACACACGGACCCGGGGGACGTCGAAAATCCCCCGTCGTAGGTATGAATGTAATAATCAAATACCTATAGGTCAGGGATAGATCGGCGTCCGATACGACGTGTAGACGTACCAATAAAACTAATGTAAATAGTCATAAACGTGTTGCACATATTCGTACTTGTACCGCGTATGTGGAAACGAAAACTCCGTCAGTTGGTATTAACGTTGATTTGTGAAGACTTTTGCCGAGTTGATATATAAAAATCTTGAAAGAGCTCGAGTCAGCAAGCTCGTTTACACCCTGATATGTTGCAATACCACAATGGGTGGATTAAAATATATTATTAATAAATCAAAACCTTCCGATCCCCACGGAAGACAAGGTTATGAAAACATTCCGCTTTGATTCGCTCGCTTCCTTTGGTGTGTGTAAATTTAATTTAGTGCAAGCAGGTCGCCGGCGAAGGCGCCGACTGTGCGATTAAAACGTCAACCCGGTAAAAGAATATACGTATGTGCTTTATGTTGAAGAATTTTGTTGCAATTGGACTTATTTTTATATTTGGTCAAGGTGGTATTAGGAGGCTTTGTTTACCATAATCTACAATCCACCTTGAGCATTTGAGGCTACCAACGTCGGGATAAAAAAGATTCCGGCGACACAACCAATACTCGGAGCAGAACACATTTTGACATTTATGAGTCACCGATGGATCGCGCCTCTGCCGCGCTCGCCGTCAGTGGTTGTACAGACTGCTTTGCAAATGAAAATTTCATTCTCATACCGTACTTGTGACGCAATATCCATAATTTGGAAAGTGCGAGTTGAAATATGGAGTGCCGGTTTCCCGCAAGAGTTTATTGCAGTTTACCGATTTGCGTAAATACATGTGCGGAATCGATTTTGTTATTTTTGTTGACCACAAAATACCGTTTAATCATACACACACCCAAGTTAACTTTCAACATAAAAATCTGTCACGATATGTTTATGGCGCGATCCTTGTGTGACATTCATAAAAATTAAAACTTCTGATTAGGAGCGTACTGTAAGCTCACTTACGTTGAGCCAATAGGTAATGTTATTTAAAGGTTTCCGCAATCCAAGCACTTTCAATTAAAATATTTGCCAAGTAATGTCTTTGATTCTAAAATCGATGGACTAGTCTGGCTGTGAGTCCACCGACTCACGTTATTCAGCCTGCAGGAGCATGAATACTTTGTCAACGGAGAAGCGATACGTATCAGTGTTATAATGTAATATACCGGTAGCCTATGTCTGTAGGACGAAAACAACTTGAGAGACGGTGTCCAGACTATTGTTAAATTAATGAAGCCGTTTCGCCTCGAAGCGATTTCTGACATTCGCGGGAAAGTAGGCCAAACTCACCTGGAGAAAAATCAGTGCCGTCGCCAGTGTCGCCAAAATTCGAGTCGTATCCATTTTCGACCCGATGTTGGCTTGATAATAAATCCCTTTTATTGAAATAAATCTCAAGTTTGGTATTCCTCGCCTCGAATAATAAGTAGTAAATCCAGCAAGCCTAGTACATGTTATAATACATAACAAACTGATAACAGGCTGTAAGCATTGGACCAAATCCTATAATATAATGATGTCACAATGCTGTAGATTCTACTTTGTAGAAAAGTTTCATAAAAATTAAAAACAATAAACAACATAGAGTGATAAATATAAAGATATTAAACAAGATACAATTAAAAAATACTTTCTCATTTAAATTTAATTCTGTTGTTACTTCTACTTACTAAAAATAAATATTATTTTACATAATAAATCCCGGCTTCTGTAAAATTAATCAACCTAGTATAACTGAAAAATCTGGCAAGCATATAAATTAACATTAAAAAATCTGTCTGCTCGTTTGATACAACATAAGTCCAGTTTGTCCGAATTGAAAACTAAATAAAACACAAACTAAGCGCCGCACGGTATCTCAAGGTGTCCCGTGGAACCGAATAAAATTGAAGTGTCTCCCAAGTAATACTGGTCTCTCGCACCCGCTCATTATACTCTTTTGTTTCTTTATTTTGCGCGACAACCTGGCGAGCGTTGCATTGTCGTTTTGCGTCCTCTAGCGGATGTGACCTCCTACGATAATTACCGTGAAAATTTAAATACATTTGGATATACAATCACCCTTTACAAAGCATTCACCAACCATAAAACAGCTGCCCAAATATATTTTGTTAAGTATGAGTCACTGATGGATCGCGCCGCCGAAGCTTTATCAGCTTCTTATCGTGATGGACTGGAAACTTGAAGATCTACCGTAATTTGTAAAATAATATTTGATCGCCGTACCACAAAGTATAAATTATCATAAATATTTTTTGAATTTAATTAATTGTCAGCGGAACTGAAATTGAAGAAGTTGTCTTATTCGAATATTAACGAGTCAAAATATCAGTATTTTTTTTTTTTCTTCTATAAAACGTAACTTTTGAATGAGCTTCGATCATTTAATTAATATGAATATGCATTTTTTATGATAGTTTCCTGAATTTGCCAACTACTTCTCATTCGCAATGTAACAAAATCTATGATCTGAATTTGATGAAAAATGTAGACTACTCCAAGTTTTATGTTACAACTTGCTTTAGCCAATTTCGAGCGGACCGTACTGTTTATACAAACTCAACAAAACTAACAGTTCAGATTAATATTCTCACTGCATCCTCAAGAAGTTGTACCAACGCTAGATAATTTGAAACCACTACCAACGACAGAAAAACCACACAGTATTATAAATAGTGAATCCGCACCTATCCTATTTTGAAATGCATTTATTTTCGAATCGAATTCAAATCGATTCTATTCTTTCAAACGGATTCAACTGAAATTAAATAAATTAAATAATTTACTAAATAAACGAATTTTATCATTATATTGGCGGAAATTTGAGACGCACACGAGGAATCGCGATATTGAATACAAATTTTGTTCAAGCAATGAGAAATACTTTCCGAAGACGTTTTTGTCAAGTTTGGAAATCGAGGTGCAGTCCATCTGGGCCTCGTGTTTGGCAAAATATCATTCTTCGTTGAGAAAACCTAATAATAATATAAATTCATATTCAATCGTTCGAATCGAACAAACCGTACCTGAATTAATTCGCATCGTGAATCTCGAAGTGACAATATTGGCGAAGAACGAGCGCGAATTATCTAAATCTCAAAATTTGCTTCCAATAATATTACTATTTAAACCCAAAAAAATATTACTTACTAAACAGAAAGGACCTCGGCGCAAACCATCAATGACAGCCAAATGCTCAACAAAACTAGTTTTGGCAAAAATTACTTGATTAGGAGAATCACAGATTTTTTTCCATTCCCAATTTCAAAAATATTGTGAATTTTGTGAAGCATGGGCCACAGATGGATCGCGCCCTGGCTGCGCAACCCATCACTGACGCATGCTTAGCAAATCATATTTTAGCAAAAAAAGTTTCTGGCTGAAATACCGTTTTTCCAACCAATTTTCAAAGACAATTATTATTTACACCTGGCTATGGTGGGAAACAAATAAAACCTATCAATTTTGTTGTGTTTCTCACAGGATTAAATCTAAATAAGACGTCAGATGTACCAGCGCTAGGTCGACTCGGACAAAGTGTTTCGAGGAAACGGGTTGTGGTACACTGTTAAAAATTATATCCAATGTAACGGAATTTCACGAAATCATTTATGCTAATTATGAGCGTTCGATGCGCGATCGAGTCATGCTTATTTGATAGAGAGGGAAGCCGAGAATATGGTTTACGCGTACGGCGAACATCGTCGTCATGTACATACAGTAGTCAAAAATTTAGTTCAAATAGTTAGTTAGTAATTGATTTCTAATGAATGAATATGCCGTAAGAACTCGGAGTCGGTCGTAAAACTGAATTACCCTATATTTTTTCTGTTTATTGAAATTCAGACGGTCCCTCAAATGTAATTTTAAATCTCATGAAAATACCATTGAGTTAATTTTTGTGAGAACGATTGCCTATGATGAAATTAAAGGGCTGTCAATTCGATTCGATGATTCGAATCGATTCGAAGCACAATTCATTCGAATCATTCGTGAAACGTTCATATGAACAAAAACTTGCCAAATGAAGAATTTTCATTTTTACCGACAAAATGCAATCGATTTTGGTCAAGTTTGATCCAAATCGATTATATTTTGTCGTTAAAATATGAAAATTTGTTGCTCTTACACTTGAGGTTAGAATTGAAAATATTTGAATTCTTTGATTCTCACAATGGAGACAAGTTATAAGAGGAAAATGGGATATTTGTTGTTTACATGGAATTTATGATTAGATCCGGTTCGAAAAAAATATTCGAATCAGACTCGAATTCGGAATGATTCGGTTTTGCCTAGTTCTCTGGTTCGATTTTCAATGACATCGTCCGGTGACGGCAAAATTTCCAAAACTTGAAGTGAACATCATAAAAATGGAGACACGAATTTTCAAGCCATATTACGTTTTGAAAGCGTGCGAAAGATTTTTGTCTGTTCTGTTAAAAAATATCGCCAATGATTACACGCCCAGGTTACGAAAACATTTTGCTCTTTTCTGGGGATATTTTTGTCTAAAATTCTGACACCTCAATTGGGGGGAGGGGGGAGGGCAACTAAATACGATAGTGGTTTGTTCTCTCATTTCAAATGAAATTCCAACCTTCCAAGCCTCTGTGCAGAGCAACTAATGTACGCGGGGCATTGCCTCCTCTCAATTTACACAAGCACTGGCTGAGCTAACTGCAAGTAAATTTACTGGTCATTTACAGTAATTGTATAATTCTAAAGTTTAAAAAACGCCATGTTGATGAGATTTTTGCCAACTATGGGTGTTGATAGACCGCACCTTGCCGGTGCGTTCTATCAACACCCATATTTGGTCAAAAAAGTCAATTTTGAATTTTTTCCCATACGGCCAAGTAAAGTTACTGTCAAAGAACATAAATTTTGTTGTGTTTTTGTTACAGTGTAGGGCAACAGCGAACTAAAAATATATCCTACGGCAGTGAAGGCTTACAGAATCACGCTATATTTTATTCATCTATGTCTTGAGAAGACTGTTAAAGATGGCCTCGGCTTTCCTCACTCCTTCAACAAAAATTTAATCACATTCTCCTATTCTGTTCTAATTCCGACAACAAGCAGAAGAAGGGTCAAATATTCAACTTTTCAATCGATCTTTAACTTGGATATTTTGACTCCCACTTTCCGATTTTTCACGAAACATGACGGTATAAAACTGAACAAAACTCAAAAAGTTTCCCTTCTTGATAATTTTACTACGAGGTTCCAAGAACTGTAAAAAAACTTGGTAAATTCGTTCATATTTTCAAAGAGGAAATGCAATCTAGTTTGCTAGCCGTTCTCGTCTTATCAAAAAATCAAAGATGTACGTACCGTGACGTACTCAGTCAATACTAGATTTAGCGTCTGTATCTCACCTAAAAAGTATTTTAAATAACGTGAAAATTCCATTATATATACCGGAATTTTTATAAAAGTTTATGAGCCTGTATATTTTTCTCCTTGAGATGGTATTTGTGTCAAGAGCGTATACACCGTTACCAACTATGGGGCGTAGACAAATTCAGATTTAACATACCACGGCCATACATGAACATATATAAAGTTATGTAATATTAAAATATATTAATATTCTGCACGGACCCTTATTTTGCCGTTAACCAGCGAAGACCGTGTCAAGTGTGTATGAAGTGCCGGCTGAACTCACATTCAGAGAGGGCGAAGGAACTTCCACACGCTCTCTCTATGAAATATGATGAATTTTTAATTCGTGCCTCGTGTTGTTGTTATTAAGATGCTCCACTACGATCGACGGTGATGACTAACCCTTCATGAATTGTTGACCAAGTACGTTCTGTTAGGCGTGAGCCACTGATGGAAAGCCGAGAGGCGCGGTTCATCTGTGACTCATGCCTAACAAAATAAGATTTGTGACTTGTTAATCGCGTCGATGGACAAAAGAGGGTGCAAGTCGAAAAAAGAATTTTTCGGAATATTTGCTACGAATATTTGCTTCTACCCGTGTACTGGAGGGCGGAGGGCTTATACCCATCCCACCGGTAGACACGGACCTTTGTAGTGACTCTGTATCTAATATGTGTTACAGCTAAGTGCAAAGTGGCTGGCTGGTACCCTGCGTGTTGGTGAAACGGTAAAGCATCAAACTATCGGACTTCCGGATAGTACGATCGCGCTTAACCGACTGAGCCACCGAGCTGGGCTCGAGGAGCAAATTACCTAGTCATATGCCTTGACTCATTAACGCCAACTGGCGGAGTACAAAATCTTTCGGGCACAAATGTTTCTGACCGCAGAGGGAAGACGGCAAAAGCACTCTTATTGTTTGGGACGGTTCGATGATTAGACGTCCCGCTACAGTGCCGAATTATAAACAGCTGAATAGGAATACATTTCTAGCTGGGCATCACTATTGTCCTGAGTTTGAATCCGGTACGCGATGATTGTAGAATAGGATATCATTTTTATCCTGCGGGAAAGGAAAGCCGGGAATACGGCTTAACCATATGGCGAAGCAAGACCCCTCGCGCAGATACCAGTTCCGAATCGGGGTGAGGGTTTTCGGATTATCGTATTATTAATTAACACAGTTTTGGGTTGTATTTCAAGGTAAAATCCCCCTCCCCAAATTATCGACCACTTGAAAATAGCCCATGGTGCTATGCGTCGGAAGGGCGAAAAGTTTTGAGTCGGACTTGATAAAATGCAGATGCGACTCAGGACTTAAAATATAAGATAAAAATTAAGCCAGAGCCTGAAAACCCGCCCCACAGAAGGATTTAAAATATACAATGTAACCTGCAAGTTGGTTAAACAATATTGATCAGAAGGCGATTCTCAGTGGGGACTATAAAGTAAGAGGCGGCCAATTAATCTGCCATTGCTGTTGAATAGAATTAGAAATAGACTCCGTGACTTGAATCGCGAATGTAAATGTAGGTCTCGGCTAGTCGAGACTTGGGACTCTAACTTGCGTGTTCTTCGACTTGACTTGGGACTCAATCCCAACACTGCAGTGGTTACATCCGCCTCCAATCAAAAGAGCCCTCCCTTCCGTTTAACGACAAAGTAGACCAAACAAGCAATCACCCGCTTAAAACAGGAAATTTACTACAAATATATATCTATTCTAATACAAACAACAAATAATATCATATATGGACGAGGATACAAAACTAAGCACATTTTTATCTCATGGGGAAAGGAATCAGAGGCTGAAAATATCTACCAGGCGAGCCACATTCTCAACTTTCCCTTCCCACATGATAAAAATAACATCTTGTCAGACTTCTTAGTATTATTATTAGAAATATGCAGTTTGAACCAGACCAAAGAATGTTAACTACTCCCACGAAAAAAATGGTTCCTGTCAGCAGACTTTATAAAAATGAAAAACAATAGTTCACGATATATTTTGACCCGGTAGGTGTGTGGCATAATAATCATCCTTCAGAAAATGGGTGCGATGGCCCGGTGGTTATCAAATTGACATTAAAGGTTCCAAGTCCCGGCAATTCCGGCTCCATAATCCATGCCCACCGCTCAATCCAGAGTGTAATAACTAGGGTGGGCTCAGCCGAACAGAAAAGATCATACCTTTCCAACAACACTGACCCTGTTATCTATAAGTGGCTGCCGATACAGGGCTCAAGGTGATGACTCAAATGAGAAGCTCTTAAAAAAAATCCCTGCGTGATGCAGATGACTGCAATGGACTAAAGTAGTACGCTTCACCATCGCCCAGGCGAGATAACACCCACTGCTCTCTACTGCACTACCTGTGATGGTTCATATTTGCACAGAATGTTTTCCACCTAGGATTTAGATGCGGGCTTTAAATTGCAGATCTCTGCCATATTAAATGTCGAAAGTCTGTTTCTTCCAGGTGCTGTTTACAACTTTGCCTGGAGCGGATGCCCTATGAAAAAACGTTGGGGTTTGTGCTTGAGTGCAAGTGTACCGGAAAAGACCTGCTATATTTAAAGCAAATTTCTATAAAAAAATTTTTTCATTGAAATTCACTCTAAGCAAGGCCGGAAGCAGAGTCTAGAAGGAACCACTAACGGCCACTTTATAGCAATGGGTTACTAAAAGATGTAGTAACGGCAACTGAACTCTGAGCGGAAAACAACCCAAACAAAACTGACCCTCCATGGTAAAGTGCAGTGAGTGGGATCCACCCTGAGCAATGGTAAAACCATCTACCAATTCTTTGCTCTATTTTAGTCGCCTCTTAAGACACGCAGAAAATATGTTAGGACTATTCTAAAGCCCTACAGGGCCTATAACGAACCACTATACAGCAGAATGTGCAAATTGGGAAAACAACAACATTTAATCTCAAAAAAAATAAAAAAATCCCGTCACCCAGGGTAAAGTGCAATACGCTATGATTTCTTGAACATAGTAATTTCATTAGAATCATATCCTGTCACACCAAACAGTTTGTCTGTCCCTGGGTGGAATTTAACACCAGATACGAGCAGATCTTCCACATACGTGTGCCATTCTTGTGTTATCTGAAAAGAAATAGATGACCTTATTTTCGTCGAAAGGATGGCTCAGTGTTTAACACGTTGGCATTGCAGGTTGAAGATCTCAAGTTTTAGTCACGGCGAGTCTGGTATAAAATTGATGGACACCTCGCCATTCTGCAGAGTGGCAGATTTTTTTTTTTCGAGTGTCCGAGATGTTCATGCTACTTCCTTAGACTGCAAATTGCAAACTTTAAACAAAAGAGCTTTGGAATTAACAACACTTATTTCATAGCAATATTGATGATTTTGATCCTTTTCAAAAAGTTGCAACCAAACACTCAAAAAAACTTAAAATCTTAGAGTCCTATTGTACATTGGCTGTATTTCACTCGTGGAACCCACTTTCATAGCAGTATTGATAATCTTGAACCTTTTGGTGCAGTTTGGTAGCTGCCAGACATTTAAATCTTCCAGCCACTGATACCATATATCATAAAATATCGCCCATTTGTTTAAATTTTCTTCGGTTGGAAGTGTTATCTATTTTCATTCATTTTCTTCGGGTGTCTTGAGTAGCTGGCATTATGTCAGTTCTCGGTCTATATATCTGCAACCATGCACAGGAAAAATGATAAATAAGATAAGCCAAAAACCTTCATCCCGATTCGGAACCAGTATCTGCACGAGAGGTCGTGGTTTGCCATATGATTAAGCTGTATTAAATCCTATCCTATCCTGAGTTACAGCTTCTTCCACCAAATAAGTTTCCAAGTACATGGGTAATCAGTAAAATGCCTAAGCACTTGGTATTAGTATCTGCACTTGGGATCTTGCACACCTCTGGGATATTTTTTTTTATTGCCATTTCTTAGAGTGGATCACCCTGTCTGAGGCGCTGTAACTGTGGCCACTTATAGTCGGGCAGGGTTACAATTACAGGAAAGATATGATCTTCTCCCGTTCGGCTCAGTCTACCTAAGTTGTAGTGTCCCAGTAAGAAACCAACCTTGAGCTTATCTGTTTTGCTTATCTTCCAAACTCTGATGTAAGTGTCTTCACTCCCAGAAAGCAACTGTGAAATACAAATCATATCAAGGAAAGGTTATCATTCAGGATAGGATATGATATCATTTTTATTTTGCGGGAGAGGAAAGCCAAGAATAGAGCTTAACCATATGACGAACCCCGACCTCTCGTTCAGATACCAGTTCCGAATCAGGGTTAAGGTTTTTTTGATTATCGTATTTCTCATTTTTCCTGTGCAAAGACCTGGTTGATTTGGAGTAATATGGACATTTTCCCATTGAATTTGGGTATAAGGCAGAAGCAGCTTCCCAAGAGTAACAAATTAACAGCTCCTAATATCGTATAGAGCCAGGGATGTTCCACACATTTGAAAAGGTAAATATTCGACACAGCAAAATTCTTCATTTTGAATATATTTCAGAATAGCTATAGCTGTAAGATGGAAATACTATATTTTTATTGAACATATATCGGGACAGCAAAATGTGTTTTTTAATTTAAAAATTTGAAAAAAAAAACAGTGTCACAGAATGAAGAACATTGTCTACTGTGATCATTTTTTCTAGGTTTTGCAATATTTCATTAGAAAAATGTTGATTTTCATCAAAAAGATGGCTCAAATTATAATCTGATAGATTTTGCATATTCGAAAATATTATTTAGAATTTATTTAGAAATATTAGTAAAATATTCGGTTTTGGTCAGCCCTGCATAGAATAGCTAAAAATGTAGCATTGGCAACTGCACTCTAAATTAAAAATATCCCGAACGAAACCGAACAGATAAAGTGCAGCAAGTGGAAATTTCCCTGGCTGATGTTAAAACCATCTACCACTTCCCCATTTCCTTTTAGTGGCCTCATAGGACACAAAGACAAAACATTTCCACCTCTGATTCCTTACCTGCCCGTACAGAGATTAATAACCTACATGCACTAATTTATGAAACTACCATACTCACAATTGAATGATTCCGTGCATTGTAGCAATCCATGCTTGTGATGGGAGCAGCGTGAGCCGATATCTCAGCCATCATGTCCTGTATTGTGGCATCGAAGATACGGATGTGACCGGTATGGTAACTTGCGGCTAGCAGACCATCGTTCAAGAGGCAGAGAGAAGTGCAGGGGTAACTGGATATAAAAATATAAACGTTAAATATTTGAACATTTCCTTATAAGGGGAAATGGTTGCGTTTTTATTTTTCTTTTTTTATTGAAATTCACTCAGAGCAAGGCTACAGGAGACAAATCATATTTGAAACTTCTATGAATGAACATAACAAATGCCCCATTTTCACTCTAATAACTTGTCTCCACTTTGATAATAAAGAAATTTATAGTTACGATTAGTAATATTAGCATAAACAGACTTTTAAAAGGCAAGTATTTTCTACTACACTCCATTCCAGAGATGAAAGTTTTAATTTTTAATGACGAAATTCAATCAATTTTGGTCAAATTTGACCAAAATTGATTGTATTTGTCTTTAAAAATGAAAATTCCACTACATTTAACAAGTTTTTGTTCCTATGAACGGTTCACAGTTAGTTTGGATAATAAGTGTTTTGGATCGAATTGCCCAGCCCTAGTTGAGGGTGAAGCATGCATGCATATGTCTATAAAACAAATAAATACAACCAGCACAGGCAATGCAGCAGTGCGGAAAGCAGGAATGGCTTTAGAATAGGTGAGAAATCTATAATCCATTTTGGTTTTTTATTATTCTGCATCTACGGCACTTATTTTGCAGTAAAATCACAATAAATGGTGGATTTTACCCCGTTAGATTAGACATAAATCTGAATGAGTCAAATATTGTCAAAAGAAGCGATAATTAGCAGCAAAATCACAATACACTACTAATATTATACAACTAGGGGGGGGGGGGGGCAAAATTGAATATAGAATAATTTCAATGAATCGAATCGAAAGTATTATAATAAAAAAACAAAAACTTTCTCAGAAAATTGATGGGGACATCGAAATTTACATATATTTTCTGAAAATGTTGACTTTTCTGAATCTGTTGACTTCGAATCGCCAGGAAAATGGAATCGAATAATTTATGATTCATGAATCGAATATTTTGGACAGGCCTATTTACCAAACCAACACTTTTTTGTTTTTCAACTTCTGATTTCCATAATAAAATCAGAAATAGATGAGCATTCATTTTTCAAATCATTTTTGAAAATCAAGATTTTGAACCTTTTGGTACAGTTTTATATCTACTAGACACTCAAAAACGCACAACTTCTGCGAAGAATTATAGTCATGAAATATAAGCCATTGCTGAATTTTCTTTTGGTCACACTGGTCTGTCACACTGTCACACTGGCTTTCACGAGGCATGTCGTCGACTAGGGTTGCACTATCCAGATAACGAATATCCAGATATTTGCAACGCCTTTGATTATCCAATGTCCGGATAATTTTGCCCCTTTTATCCAGAAGATATAAGCACCACATTTTCGCCTTTTATCGGAAACAAGTATAGGTTCTCATGCCTTTTAGAGTTCGTTGAAGTAAATGTTTTGAACGTTGTTTCGACACCCAAAGGAAATTTTTGGATTTTATGTCATTTAGAATTCTCTGAAGTAAATGCTATGAATGTTGTTCGGGCACCCAAGGAACATATTTCCTAAGTATCGTACTGCAATTACTCCACCTTGTCATTTAAGTCGTCAGATGTCTCCTTTAGGATGCTTTTTCTGACCTTGCTTAAAGCAAAGTTTCATAAAAGAAATGCAATTCTGTAACCATGATCTTACCTCGACCCTGTGATGCTTCCGACAAACTTCAGTTTTCCTTCCTCTTCCATTTTCCAGACAGATATTGAACCTTCGTCGTCGGCTGTTGCCACATTTACCTGTAGAATAAGTATGTACGAGGTAAATCATTTTTATTGAAATCCACTCAAAGCAAAAGTCAGAAGGAGCACCGGTACTCGAAAATAACCGGTTCCAACCGGTCACTTATTGCAGTAGCAACTGCACTCTAAACGAAAACATTCCAAACTCATCTTGCCTAGCTGTAACATGGAATGTTGCATGGTAGATGCCCTGGGTAATTTGTTTTACCCTCTACCCCTTTTTGAGCTCTCACAACCTCTGTTCATAGTCTCTGCATATTTTGAACTTCAAAAGATCAAATCAATATTTTTTTAAAGAAAGGTAGAGTTAGTTCGCTTAGAGCAGATAGCACTCACTGCACTCAGGTATAGCAATAGCGTTCTGTTTGAAATTTTTCCCTCATGATTTATGGGTAGTTCCTTCTAGGTGCTGCTCTAGTTTACAAACCCAGTGTGTAATTAAGCAATTTCAGCCCAAATCGATGAGCAAACTTTGGTTTTCTTTGAGTGTTCAAATTTTTTATGTTATTGTGTTGGCCGTGGTGGCGTGATGTAAGCGAACAGACGTAATACATAATGAATGGCGAGGGTTCAAACACCGGCAAAGTATGATCAAGATCCATGAACGAAAAACCCTTCAACGAGCAATACATGCGAGGTGCCCCTGGGTGAGGCACTGGGACGATGTTCAATAACCTTATCGGTTCCTCATTGGTTCCACACGAGATGGAATGGCGAGACGCAAGATAAATCTCGTAGCCAGATATAATTGTAAACATTGTTAATTGCATACTGTGAAATGAAGTTCATTTCATTTGAGTTGAGACGGACATAAAAGCTTTAAACCACCAATACCGCAAACCATAGGCATAAAAAATCACATTTCCCTTCTGGGTGCTGTTCTAATTTATGAACCCAATGGGTAATTCATCAATTTCAGCCCAAATCGACGACCCAACCTTGCTTTTCGTTGGAGTGTTTGTTTTTTTGAGTGTTTTTCTTTGAGTATTCAAATTTTTCACGCTATTGAGTTCAGGTGGATAAAGAAGCTTAAAACCATCAATACTGCTAACCATAGGCATATAAATTCAGACATTTTTACCCGCTAGCAAAAAAATACATCATGAAATAACGCCAGTTTGGTGAATTTTCTTATGATGAAATCTATTCTCTTTATATCTACTCACTGAAAAAACAGAACGGAATTAAATCTGAATTGAATATTTTAGTGACAAAGGTACCTTAGCATCCGCAGGAGGATCTCTCAATGCAGTGATAGCAGTGATTGAACTTGGATGAGCACTGAGCGTCTGTGCTACGTTGAATGTGTTCGCTTCCATGGTCTCCACCACCAATATCTCTCCTTTACATGTTCCAACAAATAGAGTGTCTCCCAATGATGAAATCCCTCTATAAATGGAAGTATTGAAAAAAGTTAGAAAATGAGGAACAAAAAACTATCAAAATGCAAAGATTTCTTTTGAAGAATACCATATTTTGCGGACTATAAGTACCTCCTTACCATTGGTCGCAAAAAGTCATGTTTCCGAAATTTTATTATTTTTGTACACAGGTATGACGCAACAGAGTAATGGTCGCAATGATAACTTAATTTATCAGCACGAAAGCGAATGACTCATCAGAAACGGAAATGCATGCTGCGCCGTATTGCGCGCTGATGTTACCGTAATTTATTAACCCAAACACATCATGTACCATTGTGAAATTTTAAAAATAGGCAAAAATATAGTAACTCTCAAACATTTGTCAGTATAATAGCGTAGATTTGTATATTTGCTAAAATTTTAGAATATTCATTCAAATATGGAGAATTGATTCCTTGAGGTTCCTTTTGCTTATTTCCTGTGTAATTCAGTATTAATTCCATCAAATCTGCTATATTACCCTTCTTATAGAAAAAAAAATTTGAAATCTCTCAAATTTTAACGAATCTGTAACCCTTTATGGGTAGTTTTCTCAATATGTATCTGGATGTATTCGATACCATATTTGAATTCTTTCAGAATATCTTCTATTTAATAGAATATTCGGTATTGGCCCATCCATGATGGTGTCCGCCCCGGACAACAACCTTCTACTACCTAATTCTTCTCACCCATGTCTTTTAAAATGCAGAAATAAGATATCAGTCAATATGTGGGCACAATGACCTAGTGGTTGAACATGTTGGCATCGCAGGTTGAGGATCTTGTGTTCGAGTCTTGGCGAGTCCGGCTCGCTTATGCCAATGCCCACCACTCCACTCAGGGTGTAATACCTTGGGTAGGCTAAGCCGAACAGGAAAAGATATCTTTCCAGCAATTGTAACCCTGTCCGTCTATAAGTGGCCAATCTTACAGGGCCTTGGACAGGCTGATCCACTCTAAGAAGTGGCTATAGAAAAAAATAACAACAAAAAATAGAAAACTCACCTACAATAAGCCGTCTTTCCCTCACTAAGAACTCCTCGTTCTAATGTGCTGTGCCAGAACAGCAATAAGTTGCCGAACTCATCAAATATCTGAAAGAGTTATTATTCGATATATTATTGATTTTTGTGAGCGAAATATATTACGACATGAAGAATAATTTTTTTCGTCGGTAGGGGCAGACAAAACCGAATATCTTGTGGTTTCAGAATCGAATCGAATAATTTTCCCGAATCGAATATTTCAATCGAAATTTTAAATTACCATTTTGTTGATTTCGAATCGTTGCAGAAATCGAATGTAATAATTTATGATTCGAATATTCCGAATCGAAATTTTGGATAGCCCTAGTCGTCAGTAATACTTAAAAAAATAGTGATTTGGAGCAAATTTGACAAAAAATTAGTCCAAAACCATTGTCAAATCATACCAAATCGAAGAAATGAGCATTCAAACTACCCAGTAAGTCTGGCTCTTTTATCCATGCCCACCACTCAACCCAGGGTGTAATAACTTGGATAGGCTAAGCCGAACAGGAAAGATGATATTTTTCCAACAATTCTAAACTGCCAGTCTATAAGTGGCCGCTAATGCAGGGCCATGGATGGGGTGATCCACTCCAAGAAGTGGCTATATAAAAAGAAAATCCGAATCCTGTACACAAGAGGCCTGTAGACATGGGCTTCAGTATAATCCTAACGAATTTCCTGCGTGCTGTAAAAGCCGTGGGCCTGGGGCATTGGGAATTTTTCAGTTACCTAGGTATATATCAGGGAAACAAAGAAGTGGTGAATGATTTTATCATTGTGGTTTAGTTCTATATGGGATGTTTTCCGCTTAGAGGGCAGTTGCTGGCTTTTTATCCTGTAGTAGCTCATTGACATTCGAGTGGCCGTGTCTGTTGGCTCCTTTCTGGCATTACTTTCGCATTGTTTGAAGCAAAACTTCTATAAAAAAAAAATATATAGCCAAATAAAGGGAGAGGAAAGCCGAGAATACAGCTTAACCATATGGCGAACCACGACCTCTCGTGCAGATACCAGTTCCGAATCGGGGTAAGATTTTCTGGATTATCGTATTTCTCATTTTTCCTGTGCATTGACCTGGTTGGTGGAGGAAGTCCTGAGCAGTGCTTACGTGAACCCCCGTGCACTGGTGAGGTGTCCAACAGACCTCTCGCATATAATCATCATCCCTCATGAGATTCGAATCTGCATCACAATGATCAGAGATGCGTAGCTCGAAGCATATTCCCAATGCTTTACCGATTGAGCTAACCCGGCATCTTGAATTCAGAAGTGAAATACGACTAAAGAAATTATGAAGGACAAAAGAAATGCATAAAGAAATACTACACCTGAAACCCTCTAACATGAGCGATAACTAAAACATTCTGGTTTTTAAGTCGACACCATTTTGCGTCAATGAGGAATGTGTTGTGTTGGGATGAACTCTCTTTTGCCATCACCTGGAGGTAAAAATGACACAAAAAATTGCAAGAGAAATATCGAAAATATTGTTCTCAACACAAAGAAATACCAGTTTATATTAAGCTTAACTCAATAAACCTTGTGTGGATAGTTTTCTGCTCAGTGTAGTTTCCAGGTTTTCACTATGTGCAGCACTAGCTTTTTGTCATATAAGCCTATTTGTTTATCTAGTAAATCTCCTCCATTTACAGTAAAAAAAACAATTTTACCAAAAAAGTCAGGACTGCTGCCCCCTGGAACTATCTTAGCTGGTTTCTAGAAAATACTAATTTGAATTTCTTCAAATCTTTGGTTAGCAATGTAGATACGGGGTTTAGAATAGTCCTACATATTTCCTGCGTGTCGTAGGCGACTAAAAGGAAGCAAAGAAGTGGTAGATAGTTATACCATCTTCCAGGGCAGATACCACTCACTGCACTTTACCATGATGTTTCAGTTCCTCTGGAATGTTCTTAGTTTAGAGTGTAGTTGCTGGTACTATACCATTTAGTAGCCCTTTGCTATTAAGTGGCCGTTAGTTGGTTTTTTTAGGCTCTGCTTTCGGTCTTGCTCAGAGTGAATTTCAATAAAAAAAAAATGTTATATTTCCAAGCTAAATTCATCGCCATGAGTATTTGACCTTGATCGATAATATATATATGACATCATGATGCAAGCACATGGAGAATTTTTAATGAATGACACGTTTTTGTGAAAATTCAGAAAAATTGGGAGGAAAAACTGAAGTTCATGTAAATTCCATGGAATGTAGATGAAGAAAATAAATGTGTGACGTAGACACATAGACGTTTCGAAGTATTCACAATGGAAAAAATCCATTTAATATGATTTCAAAAAGTATTTAAAATATATGCCACTCAGGGTCCGCTTGCACCACTGTTCTCAGACCAAAAAGAAAGAAAAAATCTGCCAATGAACTGAAACCTCAAAACAGACCTGTTTATGAGTAAAACTTGTGTTATTCCTCTGAACAATCCCAACTTCATATTTGTGAATTGATAGATAGGATGCATTGCTCAATGAAGATTGTTCTAAAATAAAAGAAATATTAATTAATTGCATACTGTGAAATAAAGTCCCTTTCATACTATTGCTCTGCTGATTCAAAAACAAGATTGGCTTAGGGATGGGCAAATTATGTGTTATGATGATAGGATAGGATATCATTTTTATCCTGCGGGAGAGGAAAGCCGAGAATACAGTTAACCATATGGCGAACCGAGACCCTTCGTGCAGATACCAGTTCAAAATCTGGGTGAAAGTTTTTGGATTATCATATTTCTCATTCTTCCTGGGCCTCGACCTGGTTGGTGGGGGAAACCGTAAGCAGCGCTTACGTGAACCACCGTGCACCGGCGAGGCGTCCACCAGACCTCTCACGTATAATCATCATCCCCGATGGGATTCAAACCTGCATCATGGCGATCTTACGGCTTCCTTCACCAACCAGGTCCATGCAAAGGAAAAATGAGAAATACGACAATCCAAAACCATCACCTCCATTCGGAAATGGTATCTGCACAGAGGTCGTGGTTAACCATATGGTTAAGCCGTATTCCCAGCTTTCCTCACCCGCAGGATAAAAATGATATCCCACACCATCCTAGATAATAAAAAGAATAAAGAGCATATAGTCATTACATAACAAGATATTCAAATTGAAATTGATATTATTTTTTATTTTAATTCAATGTTATTATTTTCCTATGAGATGATGATAAAATTTTTGTAGAAAAAAAACAAAAAAGAAAGCTTTGTTGAAAAATAAGTCAGAGATGCCTCAAAAAATGTATAAATACCTTCATCTACTGGCAGGATATCCAAATTATTAAACAAACTCGAAGTTGATGATTTCAGTGGAATGGACGACACATTCTCGTACATTATTACTATTGACTAAAATACACTCAATTAGGAGGAAAATAAATAAAGATTAAAAAGAGAATTGGACAAACACAACCAGATTAAAAAAGTTGATAATAATACGGGTCAAAAAATTAGGAACAAATATTTTGATGAAATACACTTGATAAAAAAGGCCAGTCTGTAGCTCTTTTGTAATAAGTTCTGTTTAGCAAAGAGTCCGGATTTTGGGAAAAATTTCAGAAAACCCAATGGCAGTGGCCATGAACCTATTTCAAAAGGGAGTCAATCAGAGTCGGAATCTTTTCTTGCTTCCAGAGCGCAAAACTTCGGGTGAACAAAAATTGTTTAAAAACCATTAACACTGATATTTCATTTTCTAATTCTAAGTATATTTCACGGTTTTCTCACTACCAGACTACTACAAAAACAAAATTTTGATCTTTTATTGAATCATATTGTCTTTTCCTATGATAGGAGCCATTTTCTTCGGGTGAGTGGGCAGCAGATATACGGACATTCATCCACGGTCAAGTCAGTGTCATTTAACATTAGTTCACATATTTATATGTTTTTATTTCACCGGCTGTGCATATCATACAAATTATGAATATCCATGGTGGCAATCACAAGATACTCAAAGTTCATAGTCACAAAACATTGTTGCTTGTCATGATGTTTCAGCAGTGTTAGTGTCTTTAGCTTTAGTCAGCATTTCTTCTTTATATTTAACCCAGTCACGTTGTCTTGTAAAATGCTTTACCTAAAAAACAGGGTTCAATTTTGAAGCCCATTTTGAATATTATTAAGAAGTTAAGGGATTGTATTTGAAGCATTTTTACAATCACACTGAACAACGACGCCATTCCGGGAATCAGTAATACCCAGAAAAACCAACTCAAAATATTATACCTTTGGTTAATTGGAGAGGGGTTGAACATAGTTTTAATGACCAGTATCACCAGGGATTGATTTTAAAAGTCTCAAAAAGCAATGCCAATTTGATAATCACAAGAAGATTTTGACAAGTGTGATGGTCTAGTGTAGTTATACTCTAATCTAAAATTACCAGAACGTCCAGATGTACAGATTTTTGCACCAATGTATAGAGGCGGGATGACAAAATTTTTTCTGATACCGATACCTTTGTATTTTCATATTCCGATATCGAGTACTTTATTACATATGTTAAAGGCCTTTTTGTATATACATACTTATGTTCTTGGTATGATCGCACCCACATACGTGTGCGCCTACGTACGTTTGCACCCGTAAACTCCTGCATCCATTTGAGTGTAAGCTTTTATGGACGAAAATATTCTGAATTGATGCTGCGATCAGGAATACATGGGTCCAAAAATTGCATGCAAATGTTTGTGGTTACACAACCAACGGGACACCTAACACCTTTTTTCTGCATTAAAAAGAGCATATACTCAAAAATATTAGGTTTTTATTAATAAAATCAAAGTGTAAATAAAATTGTTAAATGATTTTGTGAAATTGAACTCACCCAAACAGGCGGACAATCCGCTGCAAATTCTTTATAAAAATTTGAACATACTGATTCTTTATCTGCAGCCGTTGAATTATCTTCTAAACATTTGAAATATTTATCTCTAGCCTTCCAGCATTTTGCTCGTTCTTCTGCAGTGGGTGTAGGACGACCCATTGGATATTTTGTAATTTCTTAAATTCAAGTAATAGGCAGCGTAGAATCTAATTTTCTAAATTAAATTAATCTAATTTTACAAAGAAGCAGATCTAAAAATATATAACTTGAACATTTTACAACATATTATGGAAACAGTATTGAAGGACACTAATAAAAGAGTGCAGCAAAAATAACATATGATAAAAATAAAATACCATTTTCTACATAAAAAGGTAATAGTTAGGAAAATACCTATACTACTACGAGCAATACGAATGGAAATTTTAATTTGTCAAGCATAAGTCAGAGATACAGCAGCGTCTTATACACTGTAACAAAATCACAGTAAATTTACTGGTCATTTGCAGTAATTTTATATTTCCAAAGTTAAAAAAACTTCATGTTGATGAGATTTATTCCGAATATGGGGTGTTGATGGACCGCACCTTCGCGGTGCGTTCCATCAATACCCCATAATCGACCAAAAAAGTAAATTTTGAATTTCTTTACAATACTGCCAAGTAAAATTACTGTCAAAGACCAGTGATTTTGTTCCTTTTTTCGTTACAGTGCACTTAACAAAGCGCATCTTGAAGAAGTTAGAACATTGTTAGTCAGAAACCTTGCCTTCTTCCTCATAAAATTATATTTTCAAAGTTTAGGTGTGAAGGAAGGAGTTTATGAGGAAGTGATGCTTGATACAATACCAAAGTTTTGGAGTCGATAGATTTCGAAAGATCAATTATACGTTTCATTAAGTTATATAAATTGTTCTATAAATTATTAATTAAATAAATTTTTTTTTCATCCAATTGATATTTTCAATAATTTGTGCCAAGAAGATCTTTCTTTTTGATTATCACATTCAGTAATGCACTCCAGCCAAAAAATATTTTGCGTCAGTAATAGATAATGGTGTGGGGTTACGGTTCATCTGTGATTCATGCTCTACAAGATTAAAAATTTTTTCGAAAACCTTAGCAAAATAAAAGTAAATATACAGAGTTTTAGGTGAAATCAAAAAATCATTCCAGCAATTGCACATTGTCCCTCGAATCTTGGTAAAAATCTGCAAACTTTTGAGCAAGCCATTGAAAAGGAGCTTCAATCCCCTCATTTCCCTTCGCTGAACATTCGAAATACATCATTCCCAGCTGTTGTGCGACTTCTTGACCTTCTTCAATAGGAACTTGACGACGCTGGTCTAAATCTGTTTTATTCCCGATTAAAACGCATGGAATGTTTTTCTCTGGATTGATATGTTCTTTCATCTTATTTTTCCAATTTTTTACGCGATCCAACGACTCCAAATCTGTGACGTCAAACACCACAGCAAGCATTCCAATATCATCCCAATGTTTTTCACATATTTCCGAAAATACGTCTTTTCCCGCTGAATCAAACATAAAAATATCAACAAAATCTCCTCGCTCCTGCACAGGGATGATTTTTTGACAAACTTCAACCCCTGTGGTCATCGTGTAGTTCTTCGGAAACATCGTACCGTCGCTATGAAACACTTGCGTGATCGCACTTTTACCTACTGTGCAATCACCAACAATAACGCATTTAGCTCGCAAAACTCCCATTTTAGAAGATTAGTTGCTATCCGCAAGCTGATTTTATGTACTTCAAAATAAGTTAAGCTCTAAAACAATAAGAATATAGAATTCATTGTAAAGGTATTATATAATTGTACTTTTTCCCATGATACTTTCCCTTACGTTTCCATGATTTTTGCTTCAAAACGATCAATGAACAATGAACGAAGAAAACAAGAAAGAAAGAGATATATTTATTGATCAATCCAAAAACAACCTTTTAATTTAACAAATAGAGAATTGGACATCAAAGTCTTGGTTAGTTGGATTTCAATGAAACGTGCGTCCAATGCTTGGTTCATTTATGTCCAATGCACCCGATGATTATTTAACTAATAATAATCTTCACTTTTTTCGTACCCCAAGCTGTAATCGAGATATTTTAAATGTAAATCTACAATTTGAATATGATTTGTTAACGCCATTGCCACGACGAGAAGGTCGCATTAAATCCATCTATACAGTCAGTCACTTGGGCTGGGCAAAATCGAATCATTTGGAATTCGAATCTGATTCGGATAATTTTTTTGAATCGCTGAATCCATAAAAATAACAAATATGCCAATTTTTACTATTATTGGCTCCTTCATCATAATTAAGAATTTCACAGTTACAAATGACAAATATTAGCTTAAACAGACTTAAAAGAGATGCATTTTCAATTACACTCCAGTACGAGAACGAAAATTTTCATTTCAACAACAACATACAATCGATTCAGGCCAAATTTGACCAAAATCGATTGTATTTTGTCATTAGAAATGAAGAATTCCACTCCATTTGGCGAGTATTTATTTGTTCCTATGGCCGATTCATGACTTATTCGAATAATCTGTGCTTCGAATCGATTCGAATTGCCCAGCCCTACCAGTCACTGCCCGAACGCATGCTGGGACAGTTTTACACGAATAATAAAACTTTCTGGATTTGAATAGAGTGAGTCAAATTTTGATTAAACAAAAAAAGAAAAGAATTATATGGGCCGACCATCCATGAAATAAATGGTCAGAGAGGGAGAAGAGTATGACAGTTATAATGCCAATAGATTCAACAAGAAAAAGCTGGGTATCTTTAGATGGTTTGGTTTAAGATGACAAAATCTTGTTTTTCCTTAGTTTTACTTTGCCGCACACTGTGTTTTTAGGCCCATGCGGTCATGTGCACTCTCCCTGACCTTTTATATAAGAAAGTATATTTTCTACTGTTATCCTGCATGCTGGAAGGCGAAATTAATACATACATACATTTAGGAGGTCATGTGCCTGAAATGTACAAATCTCTTAGCGGATCCAATATTTGAAAGTTCGGTACCTTCCGCTGCCACTTTTGGCCATTTGGTATTGGTGCCCAGTTAGCTCAATTGCTGATTGCTGAAGTGCTAGGAATACGCTTTGAACTATGCCTCACTAACATCATGGGTTTAAATCCCGCGAGGGATGATTATATGCGAGAGGTCTGCTGGACGCTTCGCAGGTGCATAGTGGTTACCACTTACGGTCTGCTCCTCCCCAACCATGTCCATGCATAGGAAAAATGAGCAAAAACGTTAAGCCAAAACCTACATCCTAGACTTTGAACTGGTGTTGGAATGACAGGTCGTGGTTCACCATATGGTCATCAACTCTGCACTGTACACATTCAATGAAACTAGATATTGAGTGCCTCCTGCAAAAACGAAGCCCTTTGGAGTCTCATGAAGTTTAGTACCATATATCTGATTATCATAAAAATTTCCTATGTTGGAAACGACTCATCCTAACCCGGGAGACAATGCCAGATGCTTGCAGCAGTGGCGCCCTCTAGTTAGGATGAGAATATTCTGCCAGTTTTTATTTTGATGACATTCGGGAATACGATACTAAACTTCACTCTGCACTAGACCCGAATACGGTACCCGTGTCAGATATTCTATATTCAGTATTGTTAACGTTAACACTGCCAGGATTTTGATTTTTAGATTCACAAACAATAAAAGAATAAAAGGAAAGGCGATATTCATAAGCATATTACCAGAAAAAATTATTAGAAAGTAGGTACAGGTACGTAAAGTATGAAAGAACATTTCTAACAAATTACACAGATCAAAACGAAGATAGAAAAACGTCCCACGACAGACGCGTTCGGATTTCCAAAACCTGGAATTATTGGTTTAGGAATGCGCCTGTCAGTCACAAAACTAGTGAACCATGTGATAGAGGGTAATGGAGTCTAAAATGTTTTGAAAGTGATAGGAATTCAGTTTCACCGTGCGGAAAAGAAAGCCGGAAATGCGGTCTTATTACCCGGCGAACCACGACATTCCGTGCTGAGAACAGTTCCGAATCGAATTGATTTTTTTCAGCTCAACATATTTCTCATTTTTTTGCGCATGGAGCTTGTTGGTAGAGGGAGCCCTTGGATAGGATAGAATTTCATTTTCATCATGCGGGAGAGAAAACCCTAGAATAAAGCTTAATCATGTGGCGAACCACGGCCTCTCGTGCAGATACACTTCCGAGTCGGAGTGATGTTTTTTTTGGCTCGTCATATATCTCATTTTTTTGTGCATTTTCCCAGTTGGAGGTGGAGAAAGCCGTAAGTTGCGTTTAAGTGAACCATCGTGCACCACCGAAGATCTCCCGCATATAATCATCATTCCTCATGGGATTTGAACCTGCGTCATGACGATGAGAGATGCGTAGCTCGAAGCGTATCCCAACGCTTTACTGATTGTGCAAACCGAGCACCTCATTTAGCTAACAGGGTGTAGCGGTTCGCTCTTGCTAAAAACACACAGCAAACTAAATATTCTTTTACCATGTCTGATCGAGCTTGCAAACATTATCGTTATGCTATGATAAAATTATGATATTATTATGAAATTATGATAAATATTATGATAAAATTTCCATACACTGAATTTTTTTGTTTCTTCTGTACTCTTCCTTTTCGAGTCAACCCCCCCCCCCCCCCCCACAATGCCAATTTTCGAGATCTTCTGCCACCACTAGAAAGGTCCACCGTATTGTCAGCTTCTCCCTCGCTCAAGATCAATAATTAAGTCATATCATATTCTAATCATCTAGCTAACCCTTCAAAATTAGCATCTTTTTCTGTTATACGATGTTTTTTAAAAATTATTAATTTTTCACCAAAGTTTTTTGCTTGTGGTGCAGGTGCCCTGGTGCCTCCTCTGGTTTGCTACTGCTCTTCAACGATTCAACGTTTCTTAAAAACTTCAATGATAAACCCTGCGTGTAGATTTATGTGTACCCAGCCCATGCACAATAAAATTATATTTTGAAGAATTTATATATGGAGAACTACGCATCGATAGGGGCGTATTCAGAACATTGGAAAGGAGATGTGTAACTTTAAAAAATTCAGGGTAAAACTGTAACGTTACAATGGGCGAGACAGACAAATAATTTCCCCCGAGAAAATAACGTTTTTATTGTATATCATTATGAAAACATACCAAAAAAATTTCAGACAAAGGGGATCAGGGCATAAAACATATGGGTAATATCATATGAGTGTGATTTTTTTTCGGTTGGCGAAGGGGTGAGCTTATGGCACCATGGTCCACCCTGAATACGGTAGTGTGTCTGGGATAAGCTAATACAAATCCCCTACGATGGGCTTTTGTTCGTTGCTATTCTGTACGTTATTTAAGGGCAGGCGCGGATACAAGAGGGAGACCCGCTTCCAAAGCCACAAAATTGTTTTAAAATTATAGAAAGACGGCAAAAACTTTTTGCCCCATTTGGCTTACGTTTTTGCATAGTTCAGAGAGTTTGTGTTCGTATTGACGGCAACTTTTTGCTTAAACTAGGTAATATATGACGAAAGCAACACAGAAATAGGTAACCGAGTATTAAGGCCACAATAATCTGATATTGCCATAGCGTTGCAGTTCAGGTTACAAAACGAAAACGGCAATACACGTCTGCATCGCACAAACGCACACAATGAAAAAACATAGCGTTGCGCTATGGCGGAAAACGAAGAGGTATAATAAAACAGATAGTATGGCAGAACGGAGGGTCAATCTGGATTTTTGTTATAAAGGTATTTTTTATTGTCTATTTTGATGGTGGCTCGAATGATAATATTGAAGCGGGCGTAGGTCTCACTCTTGAGCAATTTTTTATCAGCAAGATTTTGTTTTTAGGCATATATATTCCATAGAAATTTATCAGAAGTTTTTCTCCCAAAATGACAATATACGCACATAATTGCAGAAACTTGATGCTGAACATGCAAAATTGGGAAAAACAGGTATGGGACTGTGCTGGAATAGTAGTTCACCAAAAATTGGTAGCATGTCCTTAGACAGTGTGAGTCCAACAAGACGAATATTTGAGGATTCCTCCAGAACAGTACCAGATAATGAAATTTGAGTTGCATCCGTATTAGTGTAACGATTACTTGATAAAACTTTAGTGTTATCCGAGTTAAGAGTTACGTGCCAAGTGTTACCCCAATTAGATACTGTGGCCGAATCACATTCAAGCGATTTTACCAGAGCTAGACGTTGTTCCGGGAAGGATTTTTCGGTGAGACAAGTATATAGAGTTGTATCACCAGCGTAGATTACCAAATCACATATCAAATTATCGGGCAAGTCATTAATATATATCAAAAACAAAGTTGGACCAAGAATCGACCCCTCAGGGACAACAGATGACATAGAATAATTTCCTGAACGTTGTCCATCCAAAATAACATTAATCTTGTGACTGGATAAGAAAGATTCGACAATTGCAAAAACTTGACCAGAAATCCCATACGATTGAATTTTCTGCAACAGACCTTGGTGCCAAACTCTGTCGAACGCTTTAGAAATGTCTAAAGCAACCGATTTTGCCTCCCCACAACGATCAAGGGCACGAAATATTCGTTCGGTTATTACTGTCAACAAGTCAGCAGTAGAGCGAGAACGACGAAAACCATACTGCTTGTCCGTGAGGAGACAAAGCGACTCCAGGTGTCCAGAAATTTTATTATTAATAATTGATTCAAAAATTTTACTGATAATTGGTAAGAGACTAATTGGACGATATTTATTGGGATCAGTTCGATCGCCACAGTTTTTGAATGCTGGCACAATTGTTGCACATTTCGATGTATTGGGGAAGGTGCATTCTTCGAGACATTTATTAAACAGTTTGGCCAAAATAGCGGACAACTCAGGTGAAAGAATCTTCAGAATCACAGATGGAATGCAGTCAGGACCAGGAGACATGTTCGAATCGAGTTTGGCAATCATTCTAGAGACGAGTAGCGGAGTTACTGACATGTTTTCCAATGTAACGTCAGTTACGTGGTGAGGTACCAGAAACCAAACCAAGGTTGCTAGAAAACATCCTGGTAAACAACTCCGCCTTGTCTCTAGAAAAACACAAAATTTAAGGGCCATTTAAATAAGGATGGAGGGACACTAGATTTACCCCTGTTCATTACATTATTTATTATTTTCCAAAAATCTTTGGAACCCATTTTTATCGCTGTTGGAATGCCAGCGATAGCGGTGGAAATGATGATTTCTCGTCTCTATTGCCTCCGAGCATTCGCGGGAAAACCATGAAACAGATTGGGGCTACATCTGGAATCTTCGGTGAGGAATGAATTCATCAATTCCAAGACGTATCCACTCTGCGATTTCCACCGCAGAATCATTAGCAGGCAACAAGAAACATCGCTCCACGGCATATCGCGAAGGAAGTCCCGAAAAGAGTCCAACTCACCGACCTTGTAGTTATAGGAAGTGCGGTGAAGAATCGGATTTTTTTAATTAAAAATTTAAACATTCCAAATGAACTGATCTGCCATCGTCGAATGCAGTGAGTGGTATCTACCCTGGGCGAGAGTATGATCTCTCTACCACTTCTTGAGATTAGGATTACGTTTGATTTACCTTCTGTCTGTAGAACTTCCTGATAAGGGTGGCCCTGTCAGGAGAGATATCTCCAATCAGTATAGCGCTACAGATTACAAAGTTAATAGGATCATCCGCCACGACAAGGCAGTAATCCCATGGAATGGTAGTTTACCACAAATGGTAGGTTATATTGTTGTATTGCTACACAGCTATTGCCGTCTTACGCGTTGGTAATCTGTTCCTAAATATCCACCTTTACTCTTTGGGCTGTTCGATCTGAGGGTTTGACAAGCCGTAGGAGAATGCGATCCTATTCGAACAGATTTAGTATAAAAAGTGTTTATATTCAGGGATTCGAACAGTGATAATAATTACTTGGTCGAAATGATTTGGACAAAAATACCGTTTATGATGCATCCGCACAGACATAATGGGCATGTAGGAATTCACTCAATTACAAGTGGCAAGCAAAATTTTTCAGGAACATTTTATAAGTTGAATTAATTGGGATCGAGCTAATTATGAGATATCGGATACACTTTATGGAGACAATGAAGTTCATCAATTTTAAAAAGTTTCGGTTTTGCGTTCGATCTACGAAATGTATCCTCCTGTTTCCAGAAACTGAGCCCTTTCTTCATTCATCCACGTACTTCGAGCAAATCAATGATTATTCGAAGTTTCCATATCTTTAGCATTCATTGTGTTGACTGTCTTACCTTACTATCATTCAGTAATATCATTCATTCATGTTTTCTTGTGGTATGTCCCAATTATTGCTCAGAAGACTTCTATGAAAGTCGGTTCTCTATATCGTGCCCGTCGTTATCTTTCACCTGAAATTATACTTCAAGTTCTAATGCAACCCTGCATGGAGTATTGTTGTCAAATTTGGGGTTCCGCTGCTGCTACATTCCTTAACATGCTTGGTCGTGTTCAGCGACATGATCGGTACAAAAACTTTTTTTCTGGTCTGCAAAATTATTCGAATCGAATGATTCGGTTTTGCCCAGCCCTAGACACAATAATTGTTCATGTGAAATATAATTTCCTTTGAATTTGAGATGTTGCCAAACGGTTTAATGGGCGAGTTTTCAAATCTTGGAGAAGTCCCACACAAAAACTCTATTTCAAACGACACTATAATCTGTAAACAGATTCGTAAAACTTTTGTTGTTTGTTGAAATGTTTTAAATTGAGTTTTCGTTTTCCATGTGCTTGCATCCATTTACAATTTCTCTCGGGATGTTTTTCGTTCGGAGTGAAGTTGCTGGTACTTCATATTTTAGTAGCTCTTTGCTATTGAGTGGCTGCTAATTGGTTCACTTTGGAAGCTGCGTCCGGCCTTGCTTAGAGTGAATTTCAATAAAAAAACTGGAGATTATGTTACCATCGCCTTCAACTAGTTTAGTAATATGACTAGAGTTTTCTCTCTGCTAGCCATACCAAAGATTGACAATATAATTATATCATCTATAAAACTTCGAAATTTCATTCATCAACTGCCTCCGAGCCAAGAGGACTCCCAAAAAATAATGATATTCCCGATATAATTTGTATCATGTTTTTGGAAAGTAAAAAATATCTAAACAGAAGATCTTCGTCATCATATGACTTGAAATCATCGGAGGAGGCGATGATCGGCCCACATTTTTATAGCCACTCCTTGAAGTGGATCACCCTGTCCAAGGCGTGAGACGGACAGGGTTATGATTGCTGGAAAGATAATAATCTTTTCCTGTTCGGCTCGGCCTAACCAAGTTATTAAACCCTGGGGTATGGATAAGCGAGTTGAAATCGCCGAGACTCGGACCCGAGATTTTCAACCTGCGATGCCAACATTGGTAACCACTAGGCCATTGCGCCCACATATATATGCCATACTTTTCTTAAAAATGCAAACAACCTAAGAGTCAGAAGTAAAAATATACACACAGGAAATCAATTAATAGTCATACTGACCGGGATGCTACTCCCATCTCACTGGCTGTGACTATGACAATTTCTGAAGATCCGACATTTTAAACTTTTTTATCCATCTCTAAAAAGTTCAATGAAAGTTTTGTCCATGTATCGCGCTGGACGGTATCTTTCTGCAAAAGTCGTATATAACTTGTACAAGTGCTTGACACGCCCATTGATGAAGTTTTGCTGTCACATTTTACTGGTGGGTCTGTCAGTGGGCTCAAGATACTGGGTAGGAAATCAGAAACAAGTGATTAGTGTGATCGATTAAAATTTATTCTCCGGTTTGCAGATTTTGTTCCATCGTTGCGACATTGCTTTAACTTTGATATTTATGTATTTCCAAGGTATGTGTTGTTCTGTGTTTTTTCGATATGAGTTTCTGTACTTCCACCTGCTCACAAAGTCTTTTTAAGTTACACGCTTTTTTTCAATTAAATTCCATTCGTTTACAAAAAAGGTTATCAAAGAAGCTTTTTCTTCAAAAACCCTCTCACTTTGCACTGTTTCCCAATTTGAATCGTTCCAAATCTCCCTTCAGTGACTGTTTTTGAGTTAATTTTTTTTACGAGCAATAGAGCTTTTACATGTGTAGATCATTATCTCCAAATATGGGGGGGGGGGGGGTAATAAATGAATAAAACGCAAACTTGGTTAAAAATAGCAACAACCGGCAGGGCCAACGACCTAGTCTCACGGATATCTGATTTACTTAGCAAACTCAATAGGTGAAATAATGCGAGGCACTACATCGTTCAGTCAGTGAAACCACATCGAACGAGTACCAGCGCCACAAGGCGGGTATTCAAATTTTATTTTATATGTATATATTTTGAAATGAGCTTCTCATTGTGATGACCCAATTGTCGATATTTTTTTCAAGATTTTCATTGACCAACTGTGCGGTAATTAGGAGGATGATCATTTATTGTTGCTGTGAACGCTGTATTGGTAAATCAGGAAAGAACAGATCTGTTTGTTTGTCTGTATGTCACAAGCGGTTAGCGGTTAGTGGTCGGATATTCAATTATACGTAGTATATACATGTTTCATTTCGACACCTTTGTCGACACAAATAATGAGTCAAAAAATGGTATGTCTATATTTTATATAATCGTTCATTTTATTTGTGAATCACTGAGCATCCACATTCAGCGTTTGGAGATTTTTTTCATAGCTACTTCTTGAACTGACCGAGGCGCTGTACCAGTGGCCACTTATAGACGGACATGTTTAGAGTTGTTGGGAAGATATGTTTTTTCCTGTTCGGCTTATCTTGCATAAGTTTTTAAACCCTGGGTTGGATGGTGGGGGGTTGGTGGATTAAGGAGTCGGACATCGCGCACATAAACCACATCTCAAGATTTTACCTGTTCCCCTAAAAGGCCCACTGTTATGAAGGCCACTTGATTTTATATATTGTGTTTCTGTTTATGTATCTTTTAGGATAGGATATCATATTTATTCTGTGGAAGAGGAAAGTTGAAAATACTGCCTAATTATATGGCGAACCACGGCTTCTCGTGCAGACACTAGTTCCGAATCAGATATGAAGGTTTTTAACTTAACATTTGACTCAGACCGAGCAGCAACGAGCGTTCAGCAGACTTCCTCATGAAATTATCTCTCATCGGGGTCCGAATCCATTACGTTAGAGTTGTGTAGCTCGAAGCGTATTCCCAATCTTTACCGATTATGTTAACGGGGCATCCGGTATATAAATTTCTAGACTCCGTCTACATTAACCGCGCTTTTTGCAATACAGAATATTTGAAATCGTCTAAAATTTGCTCCGTTTCAGGATCAGGTACTGTTTATCAAGCAATCAAAGTTTGCGGTACATTTCTTAAAAAAGAGGAGTATGTGGCGTTGTTATATTGAAGCAACAAGGACGAATCACAGGTAAGTTGTAATATCCTTTATTGCTTACGTTATAAGCTGTTTTTTATCATTCAAATAGGCTTACTGCTATTGCAGAACTGAGAATGCTTTCCACTTTCTCAAGAAATTTTGCGTTTCTAATTTGCTAACTTTTCAATAATGTTCCAGAGAAGGGGGGATTCATAATTATCATTCATAAAAGCCTCGCAAATTAAGCTAACTTACTCACTTTGCCACTACCAGGGTGATAGAATCTTATTTTGCTTCAGGGTGTCTGAAATGTTCATGTCTTTTTTATTATTATCAAAATTCGCTCAGAGCAAGGCTACAGGAGAAGAATCAAACTTGAAAATTCTCCTGAAGCCACTAAAGTGCAAAGAGCTACATGAAATGCAGGAATAGGAACTAATGAACTGCTATCTCTGATAGACATTGGATGTCTATTAACACAAATTTTAAAGCCTCGACTTAGGAGGGCTAAGAACCTTCAAAGTCGTCAACACTTCTATTCCATAGTACTGTTTTAATCTACTAGCAAGAGATATAACATGCAATATTATAAAAATTTTCTACTGATACAACCCATTTTTTCAGGCGTCTGAGTAGCAGATCAACTAGCATTCTGGCTACTGTAATCTGATCAGCTAAACTGAACACAGAAAACAATACATGGTATCAAGTCTGGTTTTAATTATCATATTAACACAAAATATTTTCATACTTAAATCTCATACTTCACTACATTATTTACATGGTATATTGGTATAACAATAGCCAGGATAACAGAAATTTTTTATCTTTGGGTGTCTGAAACACATTCAAGTCAATTTTTTCAGCTTCAACTATCAACACTGCTATTTCATAGCTGTGTTGATAATTTTTGGACCTTTTTATGCCTTTCTTGCCGTCTGAAATGTTTGTGTTATTTTATTTCCAGCAGGTGAATTAATAGACAGCTTTTCAGTTTTTGTTCATTGTTGTTCAAATTGAAAAACAAATGTGTTTTTTCAATTTTCTCGACTACAGAACTTAACTATAAATATAGAATATTAATACAACAGTGAATAAGTCATTTTCATATAGAATAAAAGTCAAAAATATTTGAATCAAAGTTTTTTTATTCGAGATTCGATTTGACAGAAAAAAATTTAAACTTGCATCTCTGGTGGTAAGTCTTGTTTACTCCTGTTTTAATTTTTTTGATTTGTTGGTAGTCTTCTGGAAGTCTTCTGGAAGTCGTTTCAAGCTCCTTTGTCTTCTTCTTGATAGATAAAAATCTTTGGTGAGGCTCGATTCGTAGATGCTCATTGCTTTGGCGTCGTTCATGTCCTTTGTGACTCTTCTATTCTTCATCTCGCGATTCACCTTAGTGAGCATCCTCGTAACATCCAGTGCATTGTGATATTGAGTAAACACATTATAGAGCGATTGGATAAGCCAGGCACCAGAATCATCTTTGATGGCTGTATAGTTTTCATGGGTTGAGTATGCTGTCACGACATCGCTTGTTGTTGGCATCAGGGGATCCACATATTTACGTACTGGCGAAATGACGGCGGACTCGGGCATCGCATCTGTAGATGCTTCTTCTTGTCTAAATACGCCTCTGTCAATGACCTCTCCCCTGCAATATTGAAGGATAAAGAACTTTGGTTTGTCTTGCAGACTCTGGCTGGCTGTATTGTCAAAGAAGGATTGAATGTCACGGACACGTATAGGTTGCCCATCATTCCCTAACAGTAATTCTTCCCTGTTTAGTTTCTGTTCCGTTTGGGTCCTTTCCGTTCCATCATCAGCAGGCATTTGTGTTTGTCCTTTTTTGTTATCATCAGGCATCATCCCCCCATGAGTACTTATCACAACAACTACGTAGTCAAATTCTTCACGACTACTTCCAAGTTGTCTAAGAAGAAGTCTCATTTCGGATGCTGTTTTATCTTGATGAGCCTGTCCGCCAAGAAGGGTGCACCCCAATGTTTGTTGCCATAGTTTTGTCATATACTCCAAGTCCCTGTAGCATGCTTGAGTTCGGTGATGTTTTTCTTCAAAGTCTGCAAATGAATTGCTGATGATGAGCACATGGCCCTTCTTTTCTGTCAATGGATATACGTCACTGTCATGCAAGTCATCCAATACTGGAGTATGATGAATGTCAGGGGCATCTGCATCGTTCTCAGGAGTCTCTTGTATGGTTTGCTGCTCCTCCACTGTAACAAAAACCTCTGCATATTTATCGCCACAGAAATACTTGTGCTTCAATTTCATCAATTCCTGAAGATAGTTATTATCTTCCAATTTTTGTTGCCATTTCCTCACAGCTTGATACTTTATTTCTTTTAAATCGGCGCCGTATATTCTTTCCAGGTCCGATATCTCTTGGTCGTTAGAAGCCAGTTCCCGTCGAGTGAATTCCCTCCACTGTTCTACACTAAATGCCTTTGTGATATCATAAATATCGCTAGTTTCCATTTTCCTGTTGCTGTCTCAAAAATAGAACAACGATATGTCATAATCATTATTGAAAGGGGGACATTGCAAGGGTGGCAGATCGGTATGGTATGAAATTTTTATCGTACTTCGGTACGTAATAATTTCGTACCGAACTTCGTACCGTACCTTTCAAAAAATTTTCGTACGATATTATTTTTTCGTACATCGTACCGAACTTCGTACCAGTACGAAATGAAGTTCGATTAATATTTTCCTTTTATTGTACTAAATTTGGTACCAGTACGGAAACCGGTACGATTCGCTGGGCAACAATTTCGAACCGTACCAACTACCAATGTCCAAATCAGCCTTATTTATAAGACAGAAAAACATGCGCATAATTAGGCATATGTCACCCCAATATCATTGTTGGTGATGAATGGTGGTAGGATGAGCACAGTTTTCGCGAAAAAATCTGGCATGAAGCAATATTTAGCATATTAGCTGAATTGTGTCAACACAAAATATTCTCTCTCGACAAAAAAATGTTCGTTGTGCACCACACATGGGTTTCGTGCGGTCTCATTCGAAGGCATGGTTATAGGAACATTATCATTGTGCATCTGGTATTTCTGGTGCAATTTACGTCCTCTTCACATTACTGAATAATGCTATTTATTTTTTCATACCAGGCAGACGTATTCCCGACATGCCATATTGTGACTTGACTGTTTTTTTTACAAAATATATCTTCAATCTAAGATGAGCATCAGCTAACATTCAACTCAAAACAACCTAATTATATCTTTATATTCTTATATTCTACAAACAAAACGTAATAGCGGTGGTTACTGGTTAGCTTAGTTGCATAGTTGGTGAGGGGGAGAAAGTTTTTTATTCAATCTTTATAAAATTTTCGCGCGCCTGCGTTGCGCAATATTTTTCTCTGATTAATTTTGTATATTTCGTAGCATTTAGACTTTAAAGTGAGAGATTCATTCCATTTTTACAAAAATTTCAATGGGCTTCTGGCGTGCAAATACATTTTCCTGTCTGGTAATGTTTATTTCACCCTTAAAACATGTATTTTTGTTTCATTCTCAAAAAAATTGTGCGCACCTCCGGCACCCTAATCCTTTTATAAAGTTGAAAGCCTGTGTTGGCATGTTGGGAAAAATGTGCCCCCCCCTAAATTTTTTTTCTGGATCCGCGATTGTGGTTGGTATATTCGGGCACTGTGATAACACCGTGATTTTTAGTATTATGAATGCTGCTTATCTTGTCGATTTTAATTGGGTTATCACAACTTTCGTTATTACAGAAAAATGCATTCAGATTAATACGTCATAAATCAGCGGCCTATATGTATTTCCACGCAATCACAAAGTTTTACGCCACTGCAGTAAAACCGATATACGACATAGCTCATCTAATCAGCTCAAATGAATGAGTTGCATTTTTAATACCCTACCTGCGCCGCTTTTAATCATTTTTAAATTGCCCTTTAGTTTAAAAATTCTTTGATAGACCCAATTTATATTATCAGATACCCGTTATGAAACGGCATAGATGTTAAATGAAATTATTTTTTGGATTCATTTGAGTGTAACGCGAAGGTGCGAAAAAGAGTACGGTATGTTACGAAATAAATACCGAACTTCGTACCGTACCGTACCAAGTACGAAAATAAAAAAAATGAATCGTACCGGAAAATTCAATCGTATCGTACCGTACTACCAGCCTTGGCATCGTGCCATGGCCCTACTTCGTGGTCTGAAAAAATTGTGTGATGTTGTTTTGAGTGCCTTGAGTGATAGGGGGAGGCAGGCACTGGAAATAGGCTTTCTGTTAATTAGCCCATTGATCGCTAATTTATTGAAATTCCATTTTTTTAAAAAATTCAAGGCAGTTTTATGGTGATATACAAGAAAAACCTACAGCGTCGTTTATCACATCGTAATTTCATGTTTTTTCAAATTTGGTAATCTCTTTTCAAGGTTATTAATATGCCGCTGGTCATGTAAACAATAAATATTACAGGTTCTGAACTGTTTTTACTAGACTTAATGATGTTAGAAGAATTTAGTATGAGCACTATTTGAAAAGTTTAGTTCCTATAAATTACAAAATTTCAGATTATAGATGTTGGGGGTCTTTTGATCAGAAAGAAAATGACATGAAAATTAAATTCTAGACACCCAAAAAAAATGCAAGATTCTATCATCCCTACTTACAACCACCACTTCCACTGTCTCATTGCACTAAACCTTTCTAACAAATGATGTGATATTGAATTGTTCCCTTTTTTTTTACATTGACTCTTTGTTTGTTGTGCTGTGGGCCTTTTTTTGTTCCAAGTATAACACAATGCTGTGACGCCGTAACAAGACGCCGTATTGTAAGCGTCTCATTTAAGTCAAGGTGACTTTGTACAAGGTGACCGGATCTTGTTTTTTTTTTATATTGACCGGGTGTCTGGGCAGATACCACTCACTGCACTCCATTATACTGTCTTACTGCAAAATATGATCAAATAGGAGAAATTTCGTTCATCCTTCATATTGAATCATTATTCTCTTTATATTATATATATCGTCAATTTGGATGATCGTTTGAACCAACTGTGAAGATCCAGACATGCTTGAGGAATTGTCCTTTCAGTTTTATTTGAACCAAAATTCACTAATAAAATGTTTCGACATTTTATTCTGAAGATACTTTTTTTAATTTATTCATTGAAATTCACTCTGAGCAATGCCGAAAGCAGTGCATAAAAGGTACCAACTAACGTCCACTCGATAGCAAAGAGCTACTTGAAGATGTACTACCAGCAACTGCGATCTAAATAGAAAACATCCCAAATGAAACCAAACCACCATGGTAAAGTGCAGTGAGCGGTATCTGTTCTGGGCGATGATAAGACTGTCTACCACTTCTTGCCAAACAAAAATTTTGACACAACTGGGATTCTCTGCTTCTCAGGCATCTAAAGAAAATGGAAAGAAAAATATTTCATGCCGAATCATCAATATACTATACTATGTAGGGAGGGCTATAACCGAATATTTTACTCTTTTGAATACGTTCTGGAAAATATTTTTTAAGTATGAGATATTGAATTCATTTTAAGTTCAACCCTGTTTTTGACGAAACACAACATTACAACTACCTTATTTTGAGGGAAAATATTAGGTTTTTGCAATTTCTTTAATTCAATGAAACAATATCATTTTAAAGAGCAAATATGAATTTTCTGTTATTAAATTTGTACCAAATTTTTAAATTAAAATGTCAAATTTTCATATACAACCATTTTGAAATTTTTTCTAAAATCAAGATTCCTACTATATCGTTTGGACATCGCTGCTGCTTAGAAATGGTTTTAAAACATTTTGTCCATCCGAAGAAAAGGACATAAAAATTCCAGACATCCAAAGAAATACTAAATTCTGTCATCCCTACTTACAACTGCCACTTCCACTGTCTCATTGCACTAAACCTTTCTAACAAATGATGTGATACTGAATTGTTCCCCTTTTTTACATTGACTCTTTGTTTGTTGTGCTGTGGGCTTTTTTTTGTTCCAAGTATAACACAATGCTGTGACGCCGTAACAAGACACCGTATTGTAAGCGTCCGATTTAAGTCAAGGTGACTTTGTTCAAGGTGATGGAATCTTGTTGCCCGAAGGGCAGATACTACTCACTGCACTCACTCCACTATACTGTCCTTGCTGCACAATATGATCAAATAGGAGAAATTTCGTTTTTCTGAAATGTTGAAACATTGTTCCTTTATAATTAGTGAAGTTAGAATATCATTTAAACTAAATGATAAAGACAACTTTACTTGTAAGCCGTGGCAGATTCAGAACTTGGAAAGGGTGACCAAATATTTAAGATTTTTGCTGTCAAATTATGGAGTCATGAGCAACGCAGGATTGCATTACGTTTTGGATAACAAATAAAAATGCGATACACGTCTGGATTGATTTGCGTTAGTCGTGCTCACATGCCTTCAAAGCACCAACAACGCAACAAGCACTTTTGATTAGCTTTCATAGCACACCGTTCGGTTTCGTAGGAAAATGCAAGTAATTGCATGCAGAGCATTGCACTAGCGTGAAACGCAAAAATAAAATAAAACAAACCTAGAAAAAATGCAACCTACGCAAACATGTAGTGCGGCTTTAATGCTCTCTTACTCTTGTTTTATTTGCTCCCCTGGGTGGCCAAAATCTAATATATTGAATCAAATATTTTGGACAGACCTACCTATGATGCACAAATGAAAAACTATATTTTGTCACTCGGAGCTGCTCTGTGCAAATAAT
>OZ023142.1:25165487-25264556 GCA_963675895.2 Styela plicata
GTTCTGAGTGAGATAACAAAAAGAGAATAAAAACGGACGAAAAAACGCAGAGTGAGAGGCTCCTAAGACCGTGGGAAAAGCAAACGTCGAATAACGCGGCTCGGGCGAAACCATTTAGAGGGGTCTTCTTATGAAAGTACTTTAAATGGAGAAAATCGCCCAAATTAAGCGAAATTTGACAACTTAAAATTGTTATATTAACTTAAAATTACACCAAGTCAATTGCCATCCCAAAATAGCATTTTTTTAAACAATTCCGAAAATTATAAACAGTTTTAGGTAATGTCCGACATTTTATACATTTTTAACAATATTTTTTCAGCTTATGAAAATAAACACATACTCAAGGGTGAGCATTTGTGCACTGTGAACAATAAATAGCAGGGAACCGTATAAACTATATATTTTTGGAGTCAAATTTTTTTTATACAATTAACGAAGCGATTTTGAAATTCAACATTTCTGTTCAGTGTCCCTTTACTGTGTACAAGCTTTCCCCGCGCTGTCCATTTTACGTAATGAGTTTACGCAATAATTTTGCGTAAGATTTTTACGCAATAACACAACGTAAAAGGTTACGCATTTCTATGAAATATGCTGGATAGTGTAATTGACACCAGTAAAGATGCTTCGGATATTGCTGCATTTGTGGTGGCTAGTTTTTTTTTTTTTTTTTAGAATTCCCTTAAAGCAAGGGAGGAAGCAGCGCCTAAAAGGAACCAAACAACGGCCACTTAAATGGCAAAGCGGTATTTTAGAACGAAGTACCAGCAACTGCACCCTATATGAATAAGAAAGTGCAGTGAGTGGTGTCTTCTCTGGGCGATGTTAAAACCATCTACCACTTCTTTGTAATGGCGATTCCGAGCTTGTATGAAGAGAATTTAACTTCGGAAAAAAGTTGGTAGATATTGGTCTTACGATGCGCGTACTTTTGAAATTACCCCCCCCCCCCCCCCCCCACCTCCCCCAAATCCAAACTTCAGTTTATAATCAGTGTAGTAATTGAACTGAAGTATCGTCGTAATATGTGTTTGATTTTCACACGTTGTTGTAACCGATTTGTTGATTTTCTGTTATTACAGTTAAAAAATGTGGTGCGTTTAAGGCAATTTTACTGTTAAACTAGAGCGTTTGTTGTGAATATAAATACACATGCATGAGCCATAGATGAACCGTGGTTTCAATTTTGAAAGCGCGGTTCATCTGTGGCTTCTGCTTGACAAAATCAACTTCGAATTACGCTAAAAATCGACTCAATTTACTTTTTTTTGCGCGTTTTGATGCAAGTGATAGCCGGAGTCATAGTACGCCTTATTGAATGATGGTGATGGCTTTGTAAACTCACCCTAATCCGAATCCAAACATCATACAAGTGTTTTAGCACATTAAAGTTGGTAGATAATTTTATTAATCAAAGTTTGCCGATTTGGGTAATTTATGTTGATAAGAGATCCCACCATGTCAGAAAGGTATCGATCGAACATATTTTATTAAGCTTGGGCCATTAATTAGATCACACCGCCACGGCGCGGTCCATCAATGACTCATGCTTGGCAAAAATAAATCCCCTTTCCTTGTATGACTTGTTTACTTAATTGAAACTCTCACAAAACGAGGTTGGATCAGCAACTATCTAGAGGCCTTTAAGGTCGTAAAATTGAAAAAAAACGGGACTTCAAACCTGCATGAACGTTCTTTAACGGGGCTCGAACGCGGGACATGTAACTAAAGGCGCTAACGAATTAACTACCAAGATATGGCACTTGAAGCGCTTTTATCGCTTCGCCCCAATGCAAAATCGCAGTTGTGCCTTGTGATTATTGATCAATTTATGATTTCGACGTACTTTTACGTGCTAAATTGTATTGTTGATAACTACCAATTTTTTTTTTATCGAAGAAGCGTCGACCTGAGTTAAAATATGGTAAACCATTCTGCTGCAGCAAAAATTCAAAACTTTCTTTTCAAATTAAATTGACCATTTCAAAATCAAAATTTTAGTCATTTTGGCGTGAAAATTTAGGAAGTTTTAAGGTTTTAGGCTTCGTTACCCTAACTGGGCAGTCAAACATTGGAAAACAAACAATAATATGGTCAATTGGGTATGACCCGGGTCGCGAGAAGTATGTAAAAAAGGGTAAAATTTACTGTTAATTTGCTGTTATTGGGTATGTTTGAATTTTCTAAACTGCCTTGGTGGTGAGATTTATGCCCAATATGGTCTCAAAAGTAATCTCGCCTTTGTGGTGCGTTCCATCAACAGACCATAACTGGTCGAAAAAATTAAAATTTCTAGTTTTATTTAAAAAACATTTAGTAAAATTGCTGAAAAACTACAGTAATTTCGATGCATTTTTGTTCCTGTGTTTTCCCTTTTGGTTGCAATATATTATCACATATAAGCTATCGTTGGAACTCGCCTGGAAGGCGCGTTCCAACGATGTCTTATGCGTGATTTTTACTAACTCTAGTGCATATTTACTGAATTAGAGAATATTTATAGACGGATACTGGGCTTAGACCCAAAATCGGCGTGACGGTAGATAGGGCACGGACAATTTCCAGGATTATTTTATTGTGTTTGTGAATGCTGAATGCGCGCACTAGTCGTTTCAGAGGGATTTTATGATCATTTGTCGAAGGTAAATAAGATAAGCCTGTGATAAAAATAAGGACAAACAAGCGAATTTGTAAACTGTGGAGACAGACGATCGCGATTGGATAGTAGGAATGACGGACTTGAAGACGATATCCTCGAACAATTGAAGGGCGATGGACAACTCGCTCAAATTATTCGGTTTTATCGAATACTGATTTCCGTGATGAAGTGTGAATTCGGTAAAATATTTGCGATTTTACGAATATCGCGAAATTTCGCTAATATTTTACTACATATGTTAAAGTTTTCAATAGTTTTTAAAACCGAATCCTATTCGTAAAGATTCGATTCGAAATGATATGATTCGATTTCGAAAATATATGCTACCGAGAATGTCGGCTTCATACCAAGCAGCCTTACACCATTTTGCCCCGTTGTCACCGCAAAATATTAAAAGAAATTGTCTCTCAACCACATAGTAAAGCGGAAACGCTCAAAGAATAAAAGCTATGGAAGTTATTTGATGCGTGGGCAGTTACATCACTGTTACAAAAGTACAGTAAATTGACTGTCAATTTGCTGTAATTGTATATTTTTTAAAATTCAATTCCATGGGATTTATGCCAATTATGGATTGATGATGGACCGCGCCTTGAGTGACGCGTTCCGTCAAAAGCCCAAACTCAATTCTCTAGTTTAAGTTTAAATTGGTAAATAAAATTGCTGCCAAAAAACGGCGATTTTACCGCTTTTTTCCTACAGTATAGACAGACAATAACTATACGCGCGAATAGAACCATTTACTCAATAATATATCTTTCATTCATTGTCAAAGGTGTGAAAATAGCGTGTAAAATTTAACGGAATTTTGAAGTAAATTGGGCGTTGTTATTTTTATGCGAATTCACGTGATTATAATTTTTGCTTTTTGTTAAGCATGTGTTTCTAAAGAATCGCTCCTCGTTTTGTCGTTTCTTTCTAACAATTCGATTCCATTGCTAAAAAAAAATCAATTTGCTCAAAGTAAATAAATTTTCATGAATTTGAATTTTTTCGACCTTTTTGAACCTTCCAGATGTGTTTAATAAGCTATTAAGTGCCTGCAGCTTTCAATTTAGTTACTATGTTCTCACAATATATTATTTGAATCTAAAACAATGGGAGAATTGATTGTTAAAACTTATTGCATTGTTACGTTCATGTTCGCATTGTGAGAAAACAATGGTATCATATAATTATCCCAAAGTTCATATAATTGGAATTTCACAAATCCTAAGTAATTGCTACACACCAAATTTACCTTTTTTGCCAATTTTTTTATATATTTTTACTAAAAATGGATCCCAAATGTCATTTTTTGTCGTACTAGACGGCAATAATTCGGCTTTTATTGTCTTCCGCTCAGCTAGACTTTAATTAACAGGTTCCTCACTTTACAACTTCTAAAATTACCAGTTTTGTAACTTATAATTATGTAGTTATTTGTGCTTATGCTGTTTTTTCCTGTTGTACTTGACTTTTAGCGTAAACTTCATTGCTTGGGCGATGTTAAAGATCATTGCATCTGTTTTAACACTTGACATATAGGACATAGGTTCAAATCCGGACCGAAACCAAATGTTTCAAAGATGAAAATTATACAGAAAAAAAATTTACTCATCCTGAAGTCACACACACTGTAACAAACGTACAGCAAATTTAATATTCATTTTGAGTCTCATAGTTTTTTTTTTAATAAAATTCACTCTGAGCAAGGGCGAAAGCAGTGCAAAAAAGAAACTAACGGTCACTTAATAGCAAAGAGCTACTAAAAGGTTTAGTACCAGCAAAAATCGATTGTATTTCGGCTTTGAAATATGAAAATTGTTGCTCTCAGTGTGAATTGAAAATAAACTACAAACTATAATTTCTTTATTTTTACAATGGGGACAAGTTATGATATTAAAAATGGAATATTTGTTATTTACAAAGAATTAGTGATCCGATCCGATTTGAAAAAAATATTCAAATCAGATTCGAATTCCAAATGATTCGGTTTTGCCCAGCCCTACTTTCAATTCTACACCCTCAGAATTACCTATTATATCAATAAAAATTCCATTCCTTAGTATCATAGTAATTAGCTAAAATTATACAGTGGTAATTATATGGTTCGCTCATACTTTATTATATTTGTATTATATTATCGCTCATATGACTCTCTATTGGCTTCATTGCAACATATTTTAAGATGTTGACGTAATGTATACTTTTGGGATTCTTTATGAAAAATGTTTTCAAGTTCGGCTCGTGGCATCGTTTAAGTCACTCGACAGATATAAATTATATTTATTCTTTACTGCTACATTTATTTTCGAATCGAAAATATCATTTCATATAGGATTTTTGGTATCATTTTTTGAAAAAAAAGTAATACATTTTTTCTACTGCAGCTTATCTGTTAAAATTTTTGCCAAAATTTTTGCCGAATCAGACCAAAGCACAGAAACAAGCACTCGAATCGGAAGAGTCGATTGAAATATTGAATAGGGATTCCTAATCTTCAAACTCTCAATTTCAATACTCCTTCAACAAAAATTATAGCAATCCTCTTTTTATATTTTCAGCGAACTTACACGATGATCTTAGAAGCATTAGACAACGACAATAGAACAGGTTAGGTCACATTTATATTTATGACTTGTTATGTAGTTGGATGTCTTTTGTGTGACATTTGCCATTGTCAGAAATTTGGGGATTCTTTCGGAATTTTCCTATTTTTTTTTAAAAAAATTTTTTGATTCTATGTGGTCATTTTTCGTTCGAAATTAGCAATCATATGTTAAATTTTTATGAGTAAATTTTAGCATTTATCTAGATTTCGTTGCAAAATTAAATACTCTCTTTACTGACGATGTACCCTGTCCTTTCACACAGCCGATGGCCGAGGGCCAAAAAGTCAGTTGATCGAGCGGGTGGTACATTCAGGGATGTTAAACCCAGGCGACCAGTGGCACACTTTGCAACATAACGGACGTTCTGCTCACATAGAGTACAAAATTCGAGTCCGCTGCGAGGAACATTACTATGGATTTAATTGCACGAAATTCTGCAGACCAAGGAACGGATTTTTTGGACATTTTACTTGTGACCATGCAGGAAATAAGAAATGCTTGGACGGATGGATGGGAAAAGAATGTAATGTTGGTATGTAACTTTAATTTGATTAGAAATCGTTATATATATGCCCAAAAATTGGTGATGTCGGTGTTTTGGACATTTTCAGTTTAGAGTGCAGTTGCTGGTACTAAACCTTTTAGTAGCTCTTTGCTATTAGGTGGCCGATAGTTGATTCCTTTTTGGCACTGCTTCCGGCCTGGCTCAGAGTAAATTTCAATAAAAAAAATCGGTAGCACTACTCTGAACTAAGACGTAGGCCCTGATGCGCGCAACGTAATTTATCACGTGCTAACATTACCGTTCATTGATAATGTTTGATCAATCATGAGCCACAGATGGACCGCACCTAACCGGTGCGATCCATCAGTGGCTCAGGCTTATCAAACTTTAATTAAGTTTAATATTTAAAGCTGGATTACACAGCAAAATTGCAACATTGTGTGAGGTGTAACCATGGCTGAACACACTTGGTCATTATTAAATAAACGTCGCGCATCCTTGATCGCATAAAACGCTTTTACGATATTTTAAACGACTCCTTACACTGTCGCACAGTTAGCCCGACCGGTATTTACGCGCCGCAACCGCGCATGTTTCCGAAATAGTATTCCCTTGTGACGTAGACTTAACCACAGTGACGTCACAATGTATGTGGATGAGTCGTTTGCTGACAGATGTCAAAGGCGGGAAGTTACTTGCTACAGAGAATTTCCAACTTACCTTATTTGGCCCATATATATAAACATATGCGGTCCAAGCACGGTAGAGTTGAAAATATTTCATTTTTTGAATGCGGTAAAAGGCGTTTTATGTCTTTCAATCGCAAGATTGTTCTTTTACATTACCTTATCACAAAACGCTTTGTCCGTAGCTAAAATGACCTATTTTTGGGCTTTCAAAAGACTTGAAAGCATGTGCATTGCGTCCAATTTAAAACATTGGTACATTCCTTCCGAAAATTTGATCGTCCAAATGCGGCCCTACTTCTCTCCGTTAACATTTTAGATAAGATTTGTACTTTAGAACAATAGCATCTCCTGGTATATTTCAAAGTCCTTAAGTTTAGTCTACGGCCTGTCAACCTGTCATTGCTCGTTTTTGAATAATATCGATCTGAAATTGGGCCATTTTGTCTCGCAACAATGGAATCGGGAATGAGTGTGTGGCCAATATCTTCCCAAACATGAATCATAAGTAAACCGCGCCTTCTGCGCGCGACTTGTAAATTAACACGGCATATTCGCTGGTCCCAATCGGAAATTTTATTTTGTCAAGCATAAGTCACAGTCACATCGGTGGCTTAAACTTGTTAAAACATCTTCGGACAGGATTTATTATTTGGGACGGGAATATTTTAGATAATAACGTGTATGTGTGCGTGTGGGTTTCATGCGCCGGATTTCGATACTTGCCAGACTTCTGTGGCCAAATTGGTGAGTAGAGGATATGTTAATTGTGTTCGTTCTCATAGTTCCATGTCTAAAACAATTGTGGTCAATTAACCGACACGTTTATCACGACAAGGAGAAATGAAATGAGTGCTGGTTCCGATTCCAGGCAGTTTAAGACTGCTTGCACACAGGCTCAAAAAACTAAGTTCCAGTGATTTTAAATTTTGAATATTGAAACTTTGTAAATGTATATTGAATTTCTAGTCTCATAAAGATAAATTTTCATCATCATCTAGGTTATTCACGAATTCATAAATTTTTCGATTCCATTTTTCCAGTTATTCCAAATCAACAATTTTAAAAAACGCGCGCTAATATGGTCAAATTATGCTGATCATGCGTCTAAGTGGACGTCCGTACGCCAATCCCTGTCAAAAAGATCGCAAAAACATATTTCTATATCTGTGACTCATGCTTGTACTTCCTCATTGTCCAAACCCCCGAAACACCGTCTTTAATTAATACTACTTGACCAGGTTATCAGCCTTTAGTCTTATGCCAATTACATAAATCGCAACAGAAAATCAATGTGAGACGTCACTCTAAATTTGGCAATTAGACTAAACGCTCTTTACAAATTCACTTTCATATTTCAGCAGGGTATTAATTGCAGCCTTTTATAATAAACTTTTACCTTTGAAATACAAAACCGTTTTAATAAGTGCGACCGATATATTAATGCGGTGTATTGTTACGTATCAGTTATCGCCGCATTGGGAGTGGACATTTGGTGTGGACATATACTATTGAAAAAATGCATAAATTCAATTGAATTTTTTCGTTCTGTAGCAACGGAAATTGTTTTTGAATTACTTTTATGGCTGTATTGCGCATTAGATGGACATTTACTGTTAAAAAAATGCATAGAGTCTATCGAATTTTACCGTTAAGCAACAGAAATTGTTTTTGAAATACATTTATCGCTGTATTGTGCATTAAATGGACATTTAATGTGGATATATACCGCTAAAAATTGCATATTATTCGCTGAATCTTACCACGAAACAAAAAAATATCTTTTTTTTATTATATTCAATTGTTCGGCAATGGGGCATAAGCGATTTTAAATGACACATTCATTTCAAATCAAGTAGTCACAAATTCAACGCATTTTACTATTTTTCTAATAGTGCCATGTTTATTGCGGTTATCCAGCGTAATCCGAGTATCTTGATTTTGCATTTTTGATAAAAAAATCAATCTTTTTTTTCGTTTCAAAGTGTTAAAACATTGAATAAATAGATAAATAAATCTTCTTAATTTGGCGACTCCACTCTACAAAGCCCATAGACATAATTTAAAATTCCGGGCTTTAATATCTAATGTCCAGTATATCAATTTCACGAGTGGACAACTGTTGGCTCTCAAGGGACCTTCCAAACTGACCACTGGTACTTATGGTGTCAAACTGGGGCGCGCAAATTGCTTCAAAAGCCCACCGCGCCCTCTTCGGGAAATTTGACGCCGTAAGTGACACTTTATGAAATGTTTTTAATAAGATCAATTGTCCGTTAGGGAGCACCCCACTCGTGATGACCAATTAACTCGTTCTGTCCCTTCTCTGCGCAGAAAAAGGCTCCGTGGTTAATGTCCAAACGGTGAAAATTTCCTCAAAGAATCTTTTGTTAAGTATGTGTACGCTGATGGATCGCGTCGATAAGACGCGGTCCATCTGTGGCGCATGCTTGACAAAATAAAATTTCTGATTGGGGTGGGGATAAAATAGGAAAGGGGGAAATAAAGTGAAATCCTCTGATAAAAAGTACGACTTAAAACTTGCGTGATAGGAAATTGCGCGCATTTTGTTTGGAAAATTTCACTCATTCCGCGAACAAAGTATCTCTGGGAGTGTTACAAAAAACAACCCAGCATGATTTGAAACTAGCATGGTCCAGGATACCAGATTGCTCCACTCGTGACGATCAACAACTCGTTTTACCCCGTGTGTGTTTGGCAAAACGATTGTATTGATGGGCCCCCGTGGTCGGAAGAGACGCGAGGTGCAAAATATTGGTGTATGAATAAATTCAATGTCATTCGCCGATAAATTACAGCGCGTTGAATGTGCGCGATGAGAAGTCGTTGATTTTGTGTTGCTGTGAAAGCAGAATTTGGAGCTCTGAGGTACAAATTGACATGGTACGATCCAAATCGTTCCTTGTTACTAACGTTCCCCTTTTGCAAATTGTTTTTACCAATAAAAGCACGCGCGGTATGGGATAATACTATCGAACACCATATGTTACGCGAAGATAAGGACTTGTTATCGCTTTACCGGGCTTTTAACCTGGCGAACCGGCATTTTTATGGTTTTTTACATATTGTTCCGTCAAGTATGATCCAGATATAATTCGCGCCTGAAATGCGCGAATTATATCTGGCCCATACTTGATAGACACGAAAACTGCCACAATAACTTGTTATGCAAATGGTCTAACCCGCTATGGGTGGCATTGTGACTTCACAGTGGGGGGCTGGGATTTAAAAACTTAACGTCATAATAACAAATTTTCACAACGAAAAGTTTTGAACAAAATATAAATTATAAATTTAAATTTTCAAAATGGCCGGCTTTTTAAGTTTATACGGGTCTACAATGTATGTTTGATCAATTGGTGGGGCAATTTACAAAATAGAGCACTGAACGCTCAGAATCTCTCCCAAATACTGTTCGGCATACTATTGATACTGCCGTTTATGCCGATATCGTCGAATTTTTCGGCTACTCCTATTATATTCTGTATTTTCACGAGCTCAGGAATACTCACAAATTGGTGATTTTTTGGAAAACCCATGAAACCTTTCTTGGGGCGATATAAAGGCAGAAATCATTTTACTTTTTGCTGAGTTTTGGCTAAGCTCATTATTGTGTCGACAGAACCCACGCTCCAGGTGGGTTTAGCAGCAGCGCGTTATTTGACGCACTTTTTATAATTGCAGCCACCCACGTGTCTTCCACGTTCTGTTATCAAAATACTAAATAATTTTTCTGATCTTGGCGTGATCCATCCATGGCACATGCTCGAATTTTTTTTACTTTTAATTCGGAGGAGTCCGCGCGCATTTTGCCCTCAACAACAGTCCACAAATCGTGTTTCCTAGCGAAAATATAATTATGTAGATACGTGTGTTTAGTACGATATAAACTACCAATAGCAAACATCATTTTGGCGCGCTTTGTGGTTGTCGTAGGCAGGTAGAAAAGTTCACTCAAACAAGCATAATGTCAAGTAAGAGTCAGATTAGTGGACTCGATGGCCTAGTGGTTAATAATATGTTGGCATCGCAGGTTGAAAATGTCGGGTTCGAGTACATGCGAGTCCGGCTCTTTTATCCATGCCCACCACTCAATACAGGGTGTAATAACTTGGGTAGGCTCGGTCGCTAATTCAAGGCCTTGTTCAGGGTGATCCGCTCAAATGGGTGACTGACTACAAAAAAGACGAGCCTCGCCGAACATCAATGATTATACTCAACTAAATACGTTCAGATTAAACCTCCCGATTTGGGGAGACTTTGGATTGGCGCCCGCCTGCATGCACTGATTTGATCACTTGACCATTGCGGTATCATTAGTGTTTGGGGCCTTACTTATAGCGAACTTCAATAAAAAGCTCCAAAGTGATCAGCAACATAATTAATTGAAACTTAGTTCCAGAATATTAAATTACCGGGGTGAAGACTTACAAGCTATATAACGCATTTGTCAGATCTTGAAGTCGTGCTCATGCTGCGTATCCAGGCAGGAGTTTTCGATTCCGTAAATATAAAACTCCTTGTTCATATTGTGACTCATAGTATGGTCGTCAACAATCCTGACAGATCAACGTACAGTACATTGTACGAAAGAACTTACCACTCAACCTCTATCGGCGCGATCCATCAGTGACTCATACTAAACAAGATATATTTGCTCAAACAATTTTTTGACTGCGTTCGTTTTATCGGTCAACCCTAGGTGACAACAAAATCGTAATTTTAGGGCTCCCAGACTTTATTGCCATTTTATGTAGCTAAATTCGAAGTTTTTAGAACCAAAATGTTGTTTATTTTACCATTTTTTACAAGAGAAATTGTAAAAACTTTGAGGTGAAAGTCCACTCCAACTTTTAAACATTACGTATCCCGTCAATAATTTGAATTTCAAAAACTCAGGTGAACCGTTATCTGAAGTTTCATAACTTTCCACCATTTAACAACATCACTGGCCTCTTATAGGGCATATTGGGATCCAAATGAAACAATATTACCCGCTAAACTATTTTTTTTTTTAATTTCAGCCAAATGCAAGACTGGATGTAGCGCTGAACATGGAAAATGCAATGCCCCTAACGAGTGCAAGTGAGTCATTTTTTAAATATTTACTTTTATTGAAATTTAATTCCAAGTGCTTTGGATTAGATATAGGAGTACTAGCTGAACAGTGATATACACAATTACACTGTAACAAAAGTACAGTAAATTTACATGCCATTCGCAGTAAATATATATTTCCTAAGTTGGAAACCACCATATTCATGAGAGTTATGTCAAATATGGGCTGTTGATGGACCGCACCTCGACGGTGTGCTCCATCACGAGAACATAATTGGGGGAAAAAGCCGATTTAATACATTTGTTTCAATATCACCAAGTAGAATTACTGTCAAAAAACAGTGATTTTGTTTCAGTGTAGTTCTACAAACTGTCCTCGAGAGGTTTGTTCATTTGAACATTTGAAAGTCAGCAATGTTTGTTCTAAAAACTTGTCTGATAAGTAAGCGTCGGCAATACTCTTCGTTCGCTTTCATTTGTTTTACTTATTTTTTTCTCTAACTATGCGTATATAACTTGAGATAAAAAAGTTTTAGCTATCGTGGGCTATTATAGTTTTTATCAGTGGTTGATGAATAAATCAGTATTTAGTGGCAGTTTTCGTACGTTAGCTTGCAAGTTGAGTTACTTTGTTGATATTATAAATTTATAACTAAGCGATTATATTTTAAGAATAGTCATAACGGATATCCTATCGAGTTAGTTGTACATTTTGCTGTCCAAAGTTCAAAACATTCAGCTGGCCTTATTTTTAGTTCAAAATGTTGTGTTTTATTAGTAGTTGAAACAAGATATTTTGGTGCATTGTTTTTTTGGGGAGAAATTCTTAAACTCCAAATATTGCAAAATATCAGATTTGATCAGAAAATAAGATTTCGTTTAAAACAAAAATTTTTATCGTTTAAATTCATCCAGGCAAGGTCCGAAGCAGCACCCATAAGGAACCGAGTAACGACCATTCACACTGAAACTAACTATTATAAATCGTGGCAGCGATCGACTACTGTACTCTAGTTGGAAATCATCCCAAACAGAAATGTACCGCTATACTGAAGTGCACTGAGTGCAATCTTCCCTGGGCGACGATAAAGCTATTTCCCCAGTTTTTTGCTTTCTTCAGTCCCCTCTTGCGATCCACAGGATATGCTTTTGGGCAATTCTGAGGCCCGTGCCTACGTAAGGGGTTAATTCCACTCCGTCGACATTTGGGTACTTGATTAGTTTAAGAGAGCTATTTCGATTTTCCCACGATTGATATCAAAAAAATATCTCGAATTAACGTCAATTCGTGTGTTATTTTAGGTCATTTTATTAAGTAAAAGCCACCGATGGATCGCGCCGCGAAGGCGCGTTTCATCGGCGGCTTATACTTATAAAAATTTGTGAGTTTCAAATGGAAAACCTAAAAAAATCACCGTCAAATGCTATTAGGTTTACCCCCGTTTCATTATAAAACCAACAAAGTACAGTTTATATTGTTCGGTCACAATCACAATTGTTTGCTAACAATCACTCAACAATTTGTTAAAGCATATATTGACAATACTTTGTGATTACCTAGCATTTTTACGTCACAGAATATGGGCGTAAAATCGCCCGACTCTTACTTGACAGGCAAAAATTTTTGCTCCTAAATTATGATGTATTTGTTGTTCCGAATTTTTATCATCAGATTACAATATTTATTAGTAACAAAACGATGACAACAAGTCATTTTGACGAAACAATTCCATTTTTCCTAAACATTTGTGACCTCATGAATAATAAAAGCAGCGGCCCACGTTTGACTGATTGTGACTCATAAAGCAAATCATTTACATGGCAATCAACATGTGTACGAATTTCGCGCGCCCCCGCCTCCTTTTTAAACTGTTTATTGGCTTTTGTGAAATCACTAAATTACAAATTTACACAACATAGGTGTTATGCACTCGCGGCGCTAGAACGGTGGCGCTATTTTGAAATTTAACACTCCTCATTGATGTAATCTAAAGAGAAATGTATTTCCGAAACATCGAAGGCGCCAAATTTCTTTTTATTCAGCAATTGATTGTTTAACGTCATAATACACTGGTGTTTTGTTTCTATTATAACGTCACAAATACAAGAAGTTATAAATTGTTACATAATAATACATGTAGCACTTTGTAAACGACGCCGTTACATGTATAGTAACTTTTCTGAAATATTTGGCGCGACAAGAGTCGGCGCGCTTCCGATTCCCCCGGAACTGTCTCGTCGATAGTGACGTCATAAGCGTGTGCTGATCACGCGACAAGGGCGCGAATCCCGTGTGGATTGTGACGTAATATAACAGTAGTTTAAATGGTATATATGTGCCCTACCGGTACGATTTTAATAGTCCTGGAATACTCATATACTATGTACTAAAATACATATTTGAATATGCTTCATTTTATACTCATTTCATTTCGTTTTTTATTATGACAAAAGTGAAAAAGCACTTAAAAAGCAACCTTGTAGCCTTTCACCACACCCTAGACGTCTAAATATTACATTATTTAGTCTCTTTGTGTCTTGTGTCTGTCAAGTCGTTCATTTATGCACACAAAAACACATTATGTACAGCCAGACACGCGCTTACGATACCTCTTCGCTATGTTGATACTCTTTTAACAGAAAACGTCTTTTTAATGGCATTTTCAAGTGATAGAAGCTTGTTGAAGTACAGTTTATCAAGAATGAGTCACTGATGGCCCGTGCTTTTCAAGCACGGTCCATCAGTGACACATACTTGACAAAAATTGGATATCGACTCGAAAATATCAAAAAATCATACATTATACTTTTTTGTTAAGTAGAAATCCTAAAAAACATAAGAAAGCAGTCGATCTTACGATAGAAATTTTATCTCGTTTATCAACGCCCGCCCACAACTTATATTTCCCGTGTGAACGTAAAATATAGTGTTCCTCTTTCATTTTAATATACACAATTTGCTATTTTTGTGCCCGGTAATCGAATATACAAAGTTTAGCTCAGTTTAAAAAGCGGTAGTTGGTTTTACAATCTCTCCCAGAGCAGATACCAATCGCTACATTTCACTCTGGCGGCTAAGTTTCTTTTAGGAGTTTTTTTCCTAGAGTGCAGTTACTGGAACGTACATTTTGTGGTACCTTTTGGCCATTTTATAAACAACGGTCGTTAGTTGTTCCTTTTTAGCGCGAATCGCAGCCAGCAAATTCTTCAATTCTTCAGCTCTACTTATACGATACATCAATATAAAGCCTGGCGTCTGCGGGCGTTGATACAAGGGTTGGAAAGTACCTTCTGCTAATGGATGGAATTTGACGCCGAAAGTGATCTGTCCCGCGGGAAGTCACTTTTTTCCTTTTGAATTTCGATTTTCAACCTCGGAATGACATTTCATTATATGTATTTAATTTCGTCTGAAATGCTGGAACATTATTCTTTAGATAAAATTTGACTTTCGAATATATTTTTTTTTTTCATTTTTTCTTGAAATTCACTCTGAGCATGACCGGAAGTAGTGCCTACAAGAAACCAACTAACGGCCTCTCAAATGTCAAAGCACCCACAAGATAAAGTGCCAGCAACTGCACTCCAAGCCAAAAACATCCCAAACTGAACTGCTGTGTTAAAGTGCAGTGAGTGGTATCTGTCACGGGGGATGGTAAAACCAGCAACCACTTTTCAAAAGTGAAACTTTAAATTTAGAAATGTTGTTGTTATAATGAATACGTCTCATGGGAACACTGCCCATAACAAGCGTTACATCGTTGTCATGTTTTTATTTGATCTTGTGGTTTTCAATCTAAAATTTCTCTCGTTTTGTGTTTCATATTTTTATGAGAGAAAATATCGTTTTGTTAAGACCCAGTTATAAATCATTGATTAAGCATGTTTTGTCAAATATGGGTCACTGATGGATTGCGTCGATGAGACGCGATCCATCTGTGGCCCATGCTTGGCAAAATAAAATTTCTCATACAGCAGAGTCTTCGCAAAAGTTTTTTCCTAAAGTCAAGTATATGGGTAACAGATGGATCGCGCGTACAATATGGACCTTTCTGTAGCCCATGCTTGACAATTAGATTTGATCAAATATTTATTTAACAGAATTTTTGTCAAACGACCACATTTTCGCGTGTCTTCTGCGCGAAGCCACTTCTGATGCGTTCAACAAGACAATTTTCTGTGAAAGTCAGGTTTTTTACATCGGAAAAAATAAAATAAAAATGAATATGTCGCAAGTGGAATTGGCCACACATTTTTTTTTCTACTTTTTCTATTGAAATTCACTCTAAGCAAGGCAAAACCATTTAAACAACCAAATTTAGGCCAGACAAGATCGCGCCGCCGAGGGGGCGGTCCATCTGTGGCTCATGCTTGAAAAAAAATTTCTACGAATTCCAATTTTTGTCTTTTTATTCCTGAATTTAGTCCAAAACACATCGAAAAAACTGTTATTTTGAGGTCAACCACAACGTTAGTTGTGTCAATAATATCGAATATAACTGCAACTAGTTACTGTTTCTAAAAATAATTTTAAATGTTTGTGATGTCATAAGGCCATTTGTTGATAGCATTTTTGCGGGATGTCGATAGTTATTTTCCATAAAAACAATTTGAGGTCGCTACTATATATGCTTTGTAAAAAAGTACATTTTTTTATGTGGAGAATGGATTCTGATGAAAAGGATGGTGGGAGTGTCAAGGTCTGGTCTGTGACAAAAATGCAGTATAATCGCCGCCCTTTGACATTAATTTAACTGTAATATTGGAACCAATCTATATTTTAAGAAATGGTAGTTGGTTTAATCATCTCCCAGGACAGATGCACTAACCACTAACTGCACTTTACCATAGTGCTTCAGTTCCGTTTCGAATGCTTCCCGCTTGCTGGTACTACATCTTGTAGTAGCGCTTTACTACTATGTGGACGTCAGCCTTTTTACGCACGGAAAAATTCATTTCAATTTAATTGCAGTGTGAAAACAAAAGTATACACCACAATGGGGGAGAATTGTTAAAATAAACAGTTCAAAAACGTTTCCAACCAACACAAAACACCATTATGTCTTTAGAGGTGTCAAATTTCGCTAGAGCAGGGGCGTTTGAGTTGTGGCAACTTTTTCGCTTAAGTGTGCAGAGTTTTAACGATATTTATACCAACCACGGAGTATATATGGGCCGTACATACATGTACGATTCATATATACCCCGTGGTTGGCATAAAGATACTTTTTGGTGTACTTTTTAACACGAAATGTGACCTTTAACCCGAGATGTCAGTTCCTCGTCCGACATTATGTGGCGTGTTTAGATAGTCTGTTGCACCTCTTGTTTATGAATCAGTGCGAGGAATTTAAGTACGAATACCTGTGTTGGTGAAAAAGTAAAAGTCGTTGTCTATTGTCAACTAAACTTATATAAATATGATTTATCTTTATTGGAAACAATGCCGATTCTTTGTGTCACACTTGCTCTTCATCATTGATTATTATTTCGAGTTGGTGGTTTATCATCACCCAGAGCAGATACCACTCACTGCTGCACTCAATTTTGTACCTTTTTGTATATTATTGGGTGTCAGAGTCGTATTCCTATTCCTTAGTTATGTTCCGATAGGATTTGGTCAATCTATGGCACATGCTTAGCAAATTCAAATTGCCTGTGAAGTTAGTAATTTTGTTTTGCATCGAGAAGTCACTTGAAAACCCAACCGAGTGGTTAACTTGGTGATATCGGGTGACGTCATCACTCATAATTAACCGATTGAATTCAGACAGGTACATTAGTGAGCGGTCGAGCTATTTGAGGTTGGGCGGGTAGTTTAATTTTAGAAAAGTCTAATCAAAATGCTTCCATTGTATAGGTTTCGGCGGTAATTTTTTCCAGAATTATATAATTCCTCAAAATTTAAAAATAAAATCTGTTGTATTTGGAATGAATCTGAAAAAAGTCGCGAGACTACAATTTTTGTGTATACTGTAAGGGATAATAAAAGTCTATATTAAACAAATGAGTACCCGCAAACCACGATGAAGGCTGGTATATTTTTATTCCAGCTATTTCAGTTGGTACCGCTCTCCCGAAAAATGAACTTTTTATTGCCATTTTTACTACCATTGAGAGTAATAATTTTTTTTTTCAATGGAAGTTTGCACTGAGCAAATCGCCTAAAAGGACCAAGGGCAACCTGAACGGCAAAAAGCTGCTACATAACATAGCAACAGGAATTACACTTCAGGCGGAAAACATCCCAAACAGAACGGAACCACCGTGGTAAAGATCGTTAAATTGCTCACGAAATGGGGTGAAATTTCACATCCATTCAAAGTTGTCCAAAATGCTCCAACTTCGTGAATCCAATATTGATTCTTTCCCACTATAAATTTGTCCCCAAAAGAAATGTAAAAATAACCGCGACAACATGTCCCTCCTTAATACATAGACATAACCTTGTTGACTTATGAAATTTGATATTCTTTTATAATAAGTCTGATTTTGTCAAACAAGGGCCACGGATGGCCCGCGCCTTTTCGGCGTGGCCCATCCGCGGCCCTTGTTTTGTTTTACAAGTTATACAGTAATGTGATTTTGAATTAATATTCATGTATATCAATATTATCATAGTGACAAATGTGCTTCTCATTCGACCGCAGTAACCCATTATCGAAGATATTCCCACACTTTTATACTATGATGTCATAATTATGTCACAAAGAGAGTGAAAAATCGCCGGATTCCTTTTATTTATTGATAATACACAATTGGAATATAGATTTATACAGCGCTAACGCAGAATAGCCATGGCGATGTTGCAAAAAATGGAAATAAATAACATTTTAGTTACGTCGGACGGAGTGGCTTAATGGGTACCCCGAGGATCTTGAGTTCGAGTCGCTTAAATTTAGGCTTGGTAATACCCCATGCCCATCACTCAACCCTGGGGAGTAATAACTTGAACTTGACCGACAGGAAAACTCATGAGCTCATCCTCCTAATGAGCAGTACTTTAGAGCCTTGGTCAGGGTGTCCGAATCAAATGTTTGAGCCGGAAATGTCACTGGTGCATGCCATCCATAATCTTTCAAAACATGGGGTCATAGGTTAATTAACGAGATAATCAATGATCTCTAATGTTAAAAATTAAAATTCTTTCCAAGTCCGACGGCTTAGATTTACCACGATAGGAAATTGCAACTTAACGAAATTGAAACATTCAGAACTGTTTAGAAGTGTTATCTTTAGAATTGTAATCTCACTATCTTAAGCAGTGAGACGAAGTTGCGTTATCCATACCCTTGCTTGTGATGTTCCAGCAACATGCAATATGCTTTACTCAAAGGCATACCCGATGATCCGGCGAGCATACCTTTGAACGAAGCCATTACGCTTAATAAGCTGCTCGGATCGGACTGATAAGGTATTTCCTCACTAACAGTAGGCTAATAGTTTTGTTTATATGTCCTGTTTATGTTGTCTTTGGGGTTGGGATTGGTTGAGATTGTGCTGTTAGGTGTATTTTCTATGCGCAACATTGTTACCAGACGGTGTTGAAGTTATAAGTAGTTCTGTCCGAAGTATTCGATTCGTTCCTGATTCGATTATTACAAATTATTCAACTCGTTTTCATGTTGATACGTACAAAAAAGTGTGAAGTTTGTTTTAATTGACTAGTTTCTGACAATTTTTTATCTGTATTTCATTTATTTATACCCACTTCTTAGAGTGGTTCACCTTGTCCAAGGCTCCGTAATAGCGGCCACTTATAGATGGACAGGGTTACAATTGCTGGAAAGATATAATCTTTTCCTGTTCGGCTTAGCCTACCCAAGTTATTACACCCTAAGTTGAGTGATGGGCATGGATAAGCAAGCCGGACTCGCCGGGACTCGAACTCGAGATCTGTCAACCTGTGAAGCCAACATCTTGTTGGCAGTTCAGTCATATACACAGTATATATATAACTTGCGCGTACTTCTTTCGATATTGTATTATTAATGTCTATTTTAAGTTTATTGTGGTAACTTTTCGCTCTGCTTCGCAATTTGTAGACAACTCTAATGTGTAAGGTTTACCAGTAACATGATTATTTTGTCAAGCATGAGCCACAGATGGACCGCGCCTCGTCGGCGCGATCCACCAGTGACTCAAGCTTGACAAAACCTATGCGCATTTCTTATGGTGAACTTACCTTTCTTTGCTTATAACATCCCAAATGTGTGCAGAGGTTCGCCTTAATAGAGCCGGAAACACCATAAATTCATTCACAAATACCGTTTGGTTGACTTTTGAGCTCTTGATATTACTCAAATTCCGTGGAATACCACTAAGTATACAATAATCGAACAATGTAACCCTGGGAACGTATAACTTGAGTTTTTTTTAACCTGTTGGTCCAGGAAAATAGTTGCAATTTTTAGATGCATTTTTTGAACCGAATTTGATTCCGGGTTTGTTTTGAACTAAGATAAACGTTGGACGTTCGCATTTGTGTTGTTTTTCAACATCATTTCATCTATTTTATTTGGATCTTTGAGTTACCGAATGCGTTTGGAACTAAAAAAATTGTTTCTGTTTTTTGTTTCTGCTTTCAATTTTGCAGTGAAATCATGATATATGTCAAATTTTACCGTGTAAAATTCGGCATAAATCATGATTTTGCCGCAAAATACGTTACATATTATGTTCAATATCTGAATCAGCAATTATTTTTCATCAAACATGAGCCGCAGATGGACCGCGCCTCCATGGCGGAATTCATCAGTAGGGGTGTCCAAAAATCTGAATATCTGTTGAATTCAGAACCGAAAGGATTAATTTTTACGAATCGAATGTCGGACATAGAATTGTTATGTTAAACAAACAAAAACATTTTCTCAAAAACTAGTTATGACATCACAACTTGGATATATTTTTTGAAAATCGAATCGCATAATTTGAGATTCACGAATCGAACAGAATATTTAGAACAGCCACATCCATCAGTGACCCATGCTCAACAAAGGAGGAACGTTCAAAGATTTCTCTGATCAGCTCGGTCGGAAAAACTATCTTTTGTTAAGCATGAGTCACCGATGGATCACGCCGCGAAGGCGTGATCCATCGGTGGCTTTTGCTTGACAAAATAAATTTTCGCTCTTTGGTAGAACTGGGCATACACGAGTTAACATTCACAACAGCCCATAGATTAGTCATAGGTTATAATAGTGTGAGAAAGTGAGATTGTCTGAGACGAGAATAAGTTTATTAAATAAGGCTTAATGATGCGAGAACGCAATAACATTGTGTGTATTAGTATGGAGCCATTTTGTATTTTGACTATGTCCCTGCTTTGTGATTAAGGTTTTAGAATTGAGATTCGAGTCGGTTTGGATAATTCGAATACTCGTTCCTGTGATTCGGAATGATTCGTTAAAAATTCGGAACAGAAATTTCATCAAATATGTTAAAATTTATATATTGACTATGTCTCTGCTTTGTGATTAAGATTTTGGAATTGAGATTCGAATCGATTCGAATAGTTCGAATACTCGTTTCTGTGATTCGGAATGATTCGTAAAAATTCAAACAGAAATTTCATCATAAATGTTAAGATTTTCATATTTTCAATATATGCCACGATGTAACGAATTACCATTTGTGTTGAACTGACTTTAAAACGATATTCTAAAGTACTTTTTTAGGCAAAAGCTGAATAACCTTTTGACCGTTATTATGTTATTTGCAATCAATCAAAAAAATCTGTTTTGAACTCAAAAATTGTGTTTAAAAGGCTTAAAAATATGATTCTAAAGCGAATCTCATATTTTTCGATTCCTATATGCCCTTTTCAACTTGACCATTGGAGTAGAGAAGGTGAATTTGATGGTTGTGGACGGATTTTTAACGGGGGACTTGATATTAATATATTTATGTACATTTGAAATTCGTGAAATGAAACCTTGTATCTGCAAAAACCTTGTTCTTTCTCACCATTTCCAAATGATTTCTCAATGCTAATTACCTTCAAAATTCAAAACTTTTACAATTATTTTCAATAGCATTTATCTTCCTCAAGTCACACTCACTAAGCTTAATCCATATACGATGCGCGCATTTAGATGCGCGTATCCTATATGGATCAAGCGTGCGCAAGACGATCCCTAAAATCCAAGTTCACGGAGTTAAATAAATATGCGTTTTCAATTTCCAACGCCATTCATTGTTTACTATAAACTCATTTGCTGATAACTTTTAACGCCCACAAGTGTGATTGATCACTTCAATTCGAATCAGAAAATGGAACCTGGTATATGCGATGCAGAAAGGAGGCTACATACTTCCCATCTTTTGTTATTGAAATTCTAGCTATGAAGCTGCAACTTTAGCCCTGTAGGTACGGGCTTCAGAACAGTCCTAACGTATTTCCTGCATGTCGTAGGAGGCGACTGAAAGGAAACAAAGAAGTCGTAGCTTGTTTCAGTTTAATATCGAACTGAACCGCCATAGTAAATGGAGTTCATAGTACAGTAAGTGGTACTTGCCCTGGGCGATGCAAACCATCTGAGAAATGAGGAAATGGGGTAGCAACGTCGATCAAAATCGCTATCTAGGTTTTCTATAACTCGTACATTTTTGAACATGGGCATTATGGGACTTTTGTGATACAAGTTAATGCAAGTTGAATGACGAAAATTTCCGAAAAAGCTCTTTTTGTGATACAGAGTGATAAAAAAATATTTCCAAATTATCGTTTCAATATTCTTTCGATTCTTCAAGCCAGAAAAAAGAGTCATTCAGCCATATCCGCTTCACGCCGCGAGAGGCCCATCCCTAGCTCGTGCTTGTTAAAGAATAATTTCTAATTGCGAAGTTTACGTAGGTGAATTTGAACCGTTTCATGGGAATCTTATGACTCATCATAGGAGGAATCGAGAGGCTTATGGGTCGTTTATTACCGTGTTTATTGTTGTTTTGTACCTTATCTATGGATTTGCGTGTATGCCACCTTCCTTGTACGATTTTAAGAACTTTGAACCCCCGTAGAAAATTTTATGTAATGATGAGATCTTGATGAATTACATTCAACGTGGAATCGAATAGGGATCTAACAAGGTCCTCACTATAGTAATTGGGCGATTGCATTTTGTCGTTAATAATGAAAATCCCAGCTGACCTAACAAGTTTTTGTTCCCATGAACGATTCACGTATAGTGATTTCCCATTAAACAATTTTGCTTCGAAATCGATGGTCAAAATCAAATCCGAATCGAATTACCCAGCTGACCCCTAGATTTGGATCAATTAATCGTGCTTCGAATCGATTATTCACCGAAAAAAACACAGTTTGTATTTTCATATATATATATATTTTTATAATGATATTTAAATCACTAATCGAATATTCTGAGCAGCCTCATTCATAGCAAGCGTAGCGTTAACAGTCAACATTAAACTGATTGCCCTTTTCCTGAGAAAAATATCCTAATTACCGTTGATTTAAAACAAAAATTCCTGAAAATTCTTCCTCCGAACCCAAAACTGAATCAACATATTTTGCACACGTACATTTTCTGGCCGCAGACGACGAAAATGGGTGATAATGCATATCATTCTGCACATCAAAAAACGGTGAAAATAACTGCAATTTTAACATTAATAGACTGCCAAATCCCCCTTTTTGCAATGTTATCAGGAAATGCTAATTTTCAAAATCATTTATAGTATACAAAAAACTGTCTCTATTCGGTAATAAAAAGAATTTTATTAAATAAATAAGACTGAGATAGGCAAACTAATACAACTTATTAATTATAATTTTCAAGTGAAATTACATGTTAAAATAGGTTAACTTTCCTAATTTTGTTAACAATACACAAACGGTGCCGTGGGAAAACCGTCCAAGCGAAAACCATCGCGCCCACATCGCATCAGACCGTATTAGTGCGCGAACCCACGACGCCCCCAAGAAGCACGTAACCCCTCATTAGGTCCCAGTGTCAGACTACGGCGCTGAACTACGGCGTCGCGCGTGTTTTTCATGCCTTCATTTTGATTAAAATGTTTTCGGTTCAATTTTTGACCTGTCCGGGCATTTTTTGTGATCATTTTCGCATTTCCCAAAAATGCTCGTATTTCAAAAACGTGGTAGTGCGAATAGAAAGGAATTAACCGACTATAAACTGTGTTGCCCCTTTCACTTGAGTCCAATATCGAATCGAATCTTTTGAAACTGATTCGATTACGAAAAATTGATCTTGAAAATTGGTCAGGCTCCACTCAATCAGAAAATATGTTTTTTATGTATATTTACGTATTTTAATATTTTAAACAAGCTTTTGTTTGTTTGTTACAATACTTTCGATTCGGATATATTCGATTCGATTCTAAAATAAAAGGATATTTGATATATATATATTGGGCATCTTTAATTATGACGTCACATAAACTATTATTTTGACCCAACAAACATTAAAGAGAAAGGCGGGAAATGAATTTCATTCTCCCGTATCAAATCGATATGGTTAAAAAGTGAATGATATAATCGTTTTGGGCTGGCGTTACTCAAAATCACTGTTTTCCAAGCTTAAATCTTATATACCTGACATTTAACCGTTCGACTGTTCATTACCGTAACGGATTATTGTAAATTTCATGTGTGGAATAAAGTTTTCCCACAATTTTAACGTTTATGTTGACGTTTCTATCCGGATTTTGGAGTTTAATGCTTGAAATAACTGTTGGAATATAACAAATAGTGCTTTTACAGTGTCGAGTTTCTGTAATTATGTTTACAAGGCAACGTTTTGTGTATATTTTGCTATTTTTGCTGAGCTTGTGCTTCCTACTTGTATTTATGGAGAACAGAAGGTTTTATTTTGTCGAATATGTGGCAAACGTGGCAAACGTGGCAAAATTCCCCGGTTTCGGCTGTACGATGTTGTTTGCGAGGCGTTATATTGGAATACCTCGTCAAAATTTGCCAGATCCTCTCTTTGTGCTTGGTTGTAAGCACCCACCTGAGTGGAACCAACTAGCGACCACAGAGTTACATAAATGTCAAACGACCACCGGTACCCTAAGAGTACGACACTGTATTTTACTATAGCGGTTCGGTTCAATTTGGGATGTTTTCGCTTAGAGTGGAGCTGATGGTAGTGTGTTTCCTTGTAGTAGCTCTTTGCAATAAGAGTGACTGTTAGCGGAGTTCTTAAGCGAATTTTCAATATAAAAAAATGCAGAACTGAACCAGATTGTATTGTTTGATTCCTCCCGGAATATTTTCTTTTTACACTCTTCAGTTAAGCTTTGAAGTTGTGATAACCTACCTACCCACCTTGACCCATTGGTAAGAGTATCCGAGGGGTGTGGATTGCCCCACGTTCATTTAATAGTCATTATGACGTTTAAATGACGTATGTATTGGATAAACTTGCACATATCTTCACGCTGAAGATTCTTCGTAGTTTCACTCGACTCACCGGCACGGGTTTACCTCTATTTTTACATTTGTAATTGGACCAACGCAATCGGCAAAAAGCCGCATTAATTGGCGAACCGGACACCTCGTCTCCAGTAGCAAATATCCCATGCATTTTCAACCTCCATGGTAGAGTGCAAACAGTGATGTTTGTCCTGGGTAACGATGAAACCACCTATCGCTTCGTTTTTTTTTTGCTGTTTTACTCACGGGCGCATCTTTTGAAATTATCTTGGCAATACTTGCCCTTATTAATTTTATTTTATTCATTCTTTCCAGATGTGATTACGGCTGGCAAGGTGAGTTGTGCGACAAATGTGTCCCTTATCCCGGATGTGTTCCACGGAACCTGCACCAAACCTTGGCAATGTCAGTGCGATACGAACTGGGGAGGACTTTTATGCGATAAAAGTAAGTTGAATATGATTTTATTGTGTAATTTATGGAACTGCCAAAAAAGTTAATCAGATTCGCTAATCATTAGCTCTTAATAATCGCCATCAATTAGATTTTTCAATCATTAGCTGTTTCGTTGAATATCAGCAGAATCAGTATCGTACGATTTCCCGTAAAATAAGTGTAAATTCGACTCAATTGATCAAAATCTGGATAAGTTTAATATGGGACTTCGATCAGAATATTGGGATCGTTAAAACTTTGCGTTTTGAGACCCGTGGTATAATACCAACGTCATGTCTTTCATACATCCATAAAGCGCTGAAGCCAAAATTTGAAACCCAAATATTTAAAAAAAATTGCTCTTTTGGTATTGCACGATTGCTAAGTTATTTATCGCGCCCACGTTCTTATCTTTCAAATTCTCATTTCAGCAACGATCTAATAAAATCTCAAAAGATTATAAATAGTTTATTATAAATAAATCCATTTGAGAATGTCAAATTATCCACTGGTCAAATATGAATTGTTTTGACCATTCTATATTCTTGGGTCAAAAGTGCGCGCCATACTGTCATTTATATTATCATTAAAGTCTTAGTTTCAAATTTAGTGAATAACTTGTGTAAAAATAGTTAAAATGAATATCGATACTTTTCATTCGGGAAACCTCATCGTACTGCGGTATATTTAAGTTATTAGGTATTTAGTCTTTCTAGTATATTAGCAAAAAAAATTGAAAAATATATGTACGGTGTCGGCTGCTCGGCATCTCAGTCACTCGAACAAAATGGGTTTCATTAGTAAAACTTTAGAAAATGGCGATATTTCATGATATGTCTGTGACTAGAAGATTTAAATGTCGCTTTTTGCGTGTCTGAATAAAAAGGTTTTTTTGTTCTTCCGAAGAAAATGAGGCTCCAGACACCTGAAGAAATCAAGATCCTGCCACCATAGACGTTCGCATCGCATCCGCAGAGAATTTGGCTGAAAACTATTTCGAGTTAATCGAACCGTAGAAACGAATATTCGAATCGAATCGAATCTTGATTCCAAGATTGCACTGCTAAAACAAACTCTCTCTTTTTCAGACCTGAACTACTGCGGAACATTTCAACCATGCCTGAACGGAGGTACATGCACCAACCCCGAACCCGATCAATTTGAATGTAAATGCACAGAGGGATATAAAGGAAAGAACTGTGAAATAGGTGAGTTCATGACGCCATTCATTGATGACGTCATTCATTGGTGACGTCATTCATTGGTATAATTATAGTTGTCTTCAATCTTGCTATAGTAGATTTCAATAATAAAAATGGCAAAAAATACTTTGTAATTAAATCTAAATTATTTAAGATGAGTGGACCCAACTGCCAAATAAGACTTATAATTTTTTTGAGTTAAATCCGATTAAATTGGACATACATTTGCGGTAATCCTCAATTTATTGGCTTCAACTCCGGAAAATGGAAGATATCAACAAATAAAAACACATTTTTGGTTGGGATTAGGTTTTTCACGTATCAGCCTTTCGACGGTGGCTGGGTTAGGGCGAAATCAATTTCTCTGTTTCAAGATTCAGTTCAGTTTTCCATTTTAATTGTTTAGCATTAAAAGTTCTTTTCAAAGAAATATCTCTTGCTCATCCGAATGTATTACATGGTTCATGACGTCATAGGTACGACGTCCCGTTGCAGTGATTCCCGCAAGCCTACAATAAAAGTTTTTAAAAATGTTTAGAAAATGAATATCTATTTTCTGCCCATCCGTATCTATATTATGACGCCATAGTTGTGACGTCATATTACAGCCATGCACAGAAGAATGGTTACTGATGTCATTTGAGGTTTTTTAATTTTAAAAAACAGTTTTTAAAAAAGTTTGAGAAATGAATCCCCAATTACCCGCGCCGGTCAGAAATCTCCATTTCGTCAAGCATGGGTCTCTCCGCTGTGGCGCGATCCATCAGTGGCGCAAGCTTTGACGAAATTTGCTTGTAAGACTGTCACTAAAATACCATTTTCAAGAGACTTATCAAAAAATTGTACACGAATTCCGCATAAATTAATCCTATCGGAGACTCGTGGGAAACGACTCATATTCTGACAGTATAAATATATCAAAGCTTTGTGTCTCAGATTTGCGGTAACGCTATTAAAATGAAAAAGTAAATATAAGTGGAATTTCGCGGTATTGTCTGTTTGATTACCTTAACATTAAATATAAGTTGAGTATGTTTTTTTTCAAGTTTTGTTTGTAGATCGATCGCGCTGTTATGTCACCATCTTTGCTCAAGGCTGGGTTGGTTGAGCGTGACCGCATTAGCAAGAAAGTTTAGTTAATGCTCGATATTGTTCCGACCGATCATGTATCTCCGCAATGCACTTCGAGGGTAGCTGAAACGCCAATGTGTACACTTTACATACGAAGATTCGTGTTTACTGGTTATCGGGTGTCGAATATATCTATAAATAAAAATGATAACTTTTACCAATATCTCCCTATTGTTTGAGGTTCATAACATCCATTGTACGTAAAATACAGTTTTAGGTTTTGTCTGTGGATGGATCGCGCGCGCCTCTTATGTCACTTTTTGCTTAAAAGCCTGACCGAGAGTAAATACACCACAAGGCTTTGCGCAAACATATGCTAAAGCCGATTAAAATATACTACTAATAAGTCGTCACTTGGTATATTTTTGATGCTGCTTCCAACCTTACAGCCGTTTTTTTTCTTCGATCTTACATCATACAGCAAAATGAATGGGTGTTACTCGTAACTCGTAAAATTAAACTAGAATGAGTTCAATTTCTTGTTGATCAAAATTGTTATTTTTTCCCCAGCTGAATATGCCTGTGTGTCGAACCCTTGCGCCAATGGAGGAATCTGTGAAGAAGAGCCGGGTGGATATCGATGTGATTGCCCCCCTGGTTGGACGGGACATACTTGCCGGATAAGTAAGTAACATTGTTATCTCTTGATTGTTCATTGTTTGTTAATTATATACTTATCTGAATATCATCTTTATCACGTGACAATATGGTTTTAATGAATAAATTATGACATCACAATTCTCCGAGTACATTCCTATGTATTATTCATGTATATTGTGACATAACAATGCGCGGGTGGGTAACCTTAGAGTTTGATAACATTCGCAATTATACCAAGCATGGCCCGAGTTTGAATCGAAGATTCATTCTCGGGCCATGCTTAGTAAGGTTGTGGATATAGCATGGATTTTGGCGCCAAAAGTCATCAACGAATATTTCCCTCTCATGTATTATTCTACACTTATTATTCCACCCAAACGCTTTTGGTTGAAAATATGCGTTTTAAAACGTTTTTTGAGGGGAAAATAACAACCATTTTGACGTAATTTATATGAAATTTGATACCCGTGAAATTGCTAAGCTTTTTTGTGTGTTTTCTTGAAGGGCGAACAAGGTTTGCTTTTGATTTATTTGATCTATATGAATTCTAGTGATTAATATATTGGACTTGAGATGGAGTGGGGAGATACCACTCACTGCACTTTACCATGGTGGTTCAGTTTCCGTTTGGAATGTTTTCTGCTTAGACTGCAATTACTAGTGCTACATCTTGTAGAAGCTTTTTGTCATTATGAGTGGCCGTTGGTTTGTTTCTTTTTAGGCACTGCTTCGGCATTGCTAAGAGTGAATTTCTACAAAATCAACCTTTCTGAGAATTTGATAGTTGTCATTTGTAAAAAATGAGTACTCAATCGGATATAGAAGTTTTTTTCTCATATTAATAAAAAAAAACTGTTTTGGTCTATATTTCTTGGCCGAGTTTTGCTTGTAGTTTCTGTATTCACTGGTTTCAGTGCAGTGGCTTTTCTGTCCCAATGCGTAACTTTTTTTCTTTGACGCAGCGTGCTCGAGTTATTACACTCTGGGTTGAATAATGAACAGTACGCGTTGAGTTTATCTGTGCTGTGTCGGCCGCCTCGCTGAAGGGCATAGTACTCAAATTTGCCGAGTCATCGAACATTTGAATACGCATAATTATCTTTTAAAACGCCTCAATTGAACCTTTCTCCATTTATATGTGTGTTTTGTTTCAGTCACGCCTCAGTGATTTTCATCACGCATGAACGATTTTTGTAATTACTTGAATAGGCTGTTACCGACATGTACCTACCATGCGTCGGCCACGCTTGTCCAATCTTAACCCATACTAGGTACATTCAGTGACTTCAAAATTATCCTCAGAGGGGGTGGGGGGATGTGACCCGAAAAATGTAAACACCCTCGGTACGTGCTTTTGTGACTTTACTTAGAAACGTGGAATACGCACTAAAATTTCATTTTCTGACCATATATGGTTCGAAGCCAGGAATAAGGTGTTATTTGCGCATGTTTTCCTCGAAAAATCCGTGTGTATTTTTACTTTACGCTTAATTTATTTGACAATCCCAACAAACAATTACATTTTATTACAAAAATTGTGAGAAAAATGATTTGAATTTTGAAAACTTTCAAAAAACTACGGTGTTCTGAGTTAGGATTAAAAATTTCACACGAAATCGTGATTTATGTCAAATTTAAAGTCGTTTTCGGCAAAATCGGAGAAATATGACCAGAATTAGTTTCCAATCTGAAAAAAAAAGGCAAGACATCTTTTGTAAAGTATGAGCCACTGATGGATCGCGTCGATTAGACGCGGTCCGTCTGTGGCTCATGCTTGACAAATTTTCTGTTTGGGTTATATTGATTATTTAGAAGTGTTTGAGGAGAAGGGTGAATGTTTTGAAGAAGTAAACTTTTTAGGCTTTTCTGCTATGTCTTTGTCTATTTAACACCTGTCTTGCCACTGAAAGTCAAATTTTTGACCTTGATGAGGAATTTTCAAGGTCAAACTCCCAATATTTCAACAAATAAAAGTCTTCCGTCACTCCACACGTGATACTGGTGTTTCGTTTGTTAGCAATACAAGTAAAATTGTCAATTTCTAAGAATTAGTACCACCCAGGGCAAATACCACTCACTGCACTTTATTTATTGTAGTGGTTTTGGGAGGTTTTTTGCCTAGAATGTAATTAATGATGTTTTGTGGCATCTTTTAGACTCTGCTTTCGACCCATCAGCGCTCTTGCTTTGAGGATATTTGATTATCGAGTAGACAGGCCTTCCATTAACGAGGCATTAAAAGTTAAGCTCTGACATTTAATTTAAAACTGTGAGATGGTAAAACTATCAACCACTTCCTATATCCTCGGGAACTTTAACCATGAAAAAATAGGTCTACCAGCGCTGATGTTGTATAAGGAAAGTTTTAGCTTGAGCTCATCAATTTAAACAGTTTTCTCAAATTTCATTCTCAAAATATTTGACTCTTTCTCCAATAAAATTTATTCTCGTTCATTATTTGATTTGCAGTGAGCGGGATAGCATGGTTGATATGATATGCGGTTAAAATGTCACGGGTGATATGATATGCGGTAAAAACAATCATAGTGCGTGTGAAATTGGGCGCATTGCTGGGGGTCGAATCACCGATATTGCATAATCGTATTATATATTGAGAGGGAACTGGGTCATTTATCTATTGCTGGAGTTTGTTTCAAACAAATTTGGGAGCAGCGCCTGATTGTGACAACCAACGGCCACCAATGTACCGATAGTTTTTTTATAGCCATTTCTTAGAGTGGATCACCCTGTCCAAGGCCTTGTAACAGCGGTCACTTATAGACGAGGTCAGGGTTACAATTACTGGAAAGATGTGATCTTTTCCTGTTCGACTCAGCCTACCCAAGTTATTACACCCTGGGTTGCATAAAGTTTTAAATCTGCACCTTAAATGAGAATATTACATGAAAAACTGAACGGCTATGGTAGTGCGCAGTGAGTGATATCTGCCCTGGGGGATCGTGAACCGATCTTTTGTACTAATTATTTGATTACTTCCAATCGGCACTAACGATGCGCAGGAAATACGTTAGGAAATTTTAAAGAAAGTAGATGAGCGTATTTTCTGTTTTTTTTATCGTTTCGCTCAAAAATATGGCATACGTTATGATTTTGCTTCACATTAAATTCACATCGCACCCCTTTATCTCAAACCAAACCAAGTTCTTTGATAAAAATATAAATGTACCCTTAACGGCTACTATATAGTTTAGTGTTCCATTCCTTGCCACTCATGCGTGACCGATGTCACGGTTACTGAAATTGTTTTCGTTCAAAGTCATAAACAATGGGTATTCTGTGACGAAATAATTGCAATATGTGGGTTTAATAACTCGCGAAATTCGCGATTCCAGAAATTCTAAATTTAGGGATAAAATTTTTATGAAGTTCAGAGTTCAAAGGTCCTGTGACTAAGGAGGTTATGTCAGAAAAATATCGTTTAAACGGTCTGTGAATATTTGGGAATTGAGTGTTGTATTTTGAGTATTCCTATATTTGGAATAATTTTTTTGGGCTTAATGCCATGGATAAACGAGCCGAACTCTCCAGGACTCGGACCCAAAATCTTCAACCTGCGATATTAGCATGAGAACCCTAAAGCAAATCGCACCCGGGTGATACATTTGCAAATATATTTAATTAAGCTGTATTTTAAAAACTCAGAAAACGAAATTAATATTTTTTGTCGTAATATCATATATATATATTGCCAACTTTTAAAAACGGACTAAATTTATAACAGATTCAGAAATAATTAATTTTGTTTTGTCAATCATGAGTCAGTGATACACATCAGTGGAGCGATTCCATCAGTAACTTGCAGTTAACAAAATATGTCATCAAAGATTTATTACCAGGTTCTCGAATCCTCGGCCATTTTTAAAAATATTATACTTCCTGGTCGTAAATTTTTTGTAGATACAAGTTTTGTGAAGTATGAGTCACTGATGGATCGCGCCGCCGAGGCGCAGTCCATCAGTAACTCTTACTCGATAAAATAATACTTCAATTTGGCTTGGACACACGCCAGATATACATAAACAGAAACTACAGAACCATCGACTAAACGTGCTCATTTACAAGTGTTTGACCTTGAAATATATCCTGAAGGTCAAGTTCAAGTGTTCAGTGTGGTTTAAATGTAAACTCGACATATCTTTTTCGAGTGCTGGATGTAAAGTTTCTGCTTAGAAATTTAAAAAATTGTGTGATATTTGAAAAAGAAGACTTACAACCTGGTTATATAAATTTTCGGAATGTCCTGGAGAAATCCTCTGAACTTTATGAAAAGACAAAAAGAAAAAAGCACGTCAGGACATCTTGGAAAACTATTCGAAATAAACATAACATTATTTTTGTGACTATAAAAGGAAACAAAGGAGTGGTAGATATTTTCACCTTCGCCCAAGGCAGTTACCGCTCACTGCACTTTACCATGACCGTTCAGTTCCGTTTGGATGTTTTCCGTTTAGAGTGCAGTTGCTGGTACTACATCTTTTAGTAGCTTTCTGCTATTGAGAGGACCTTAGTTGGTTAATTATGGCACTGCTCCCGGCCTCGCTCAGAGTAAATTGCAATAGAAAAACGTGCGTCCCGAACGTGCCCTTCAGCAAATCCCTTCACAGGAATCTGAAATGTAATTTAGTAGGAAATATATAGTTGGTGAAACACAAATTCTGCGAGCTGACAAATTTACTCTCCATTAGACTCAAAAAGTGAAATTTTGTAAATTTGAGTGTCATTGTTAGTTTTCAAGGACATTTCACAAAGCCAAGGTCAACCCAAGGTCAAATAACGTGTGAAGAATAATACGACGTGAGTGTCCTTATCCATTGTGTCGTAACAATCGTTTTATCGTGGGAAAATAATACACTCGAATGATATTAATTGCTTTTTCGTCGTTTTGTGACATTTCCTTTCAACATAAATATTCATAATTCTGTTTTTATAAACAACCCACCCCATCTAAAAAACCATTACTCTTCTGCAAGGCATTCTGAAGACTTCTGAATAAATATGAATAGGGCTGGGCAATTCGATTCGGTTATTCGAAGCACAATCAATTCGAATCAATCGTGAATCGTTCAAAGGGACAAAAACTTGTTAGGTGAACTAGGATTTTCATTTTTAACGACGAAATGCAATCGATTTTGGTCAAATTTGACCAAAATCGAATATATTTCGTCGTTGAAATACGAAAATTTTGGCCCCTAGTGTAAATTGAAAATACACTACAACCAATAAATATATCGATTTTCACAATGGAGACAAGTTGTAATAGTAAAATGGAATATTTGTTATTTAGAAAGAATTAGTGATTCGATTCGAAAAAAATATTCGAATCAGATTCGAATTCCAAGTGATTCGGTTTTGCCCAGCTCTAAATATGAATAGACAATGTAATATCGAAAATTTTCATTTTCATGAGCGAAATGTTATGGTATACACAAAATTAGAAATCTATAGATAAATTCGCGCCGGAGCCCCGCGAAAATTCTGGTATTTCTAACTTTGCTTTTCATCAAAGCGAATTTCAATTAGAAAAAGCGGAATCTACTTTGTCAAGCGTGGACCTAGTTCGCGAAAAGTTTCCTGGTGGGTTTGGAGTACTTTGCCTCTCATGTGGCGACGTAAAAATGTTTAATTAAATTTCAAGTGGTTGCATTTACACTTTTCCACGTAGTTTATTTATTTGATTTCTTGATTTGCTTTATAATTAGGTTGTTTTCCTTTAATTTACCAAATATGTGTGAGAAAAACAGTAATTCTATTGTTTTGCGTTAAAACTTCATTGTTCAGATTAATTAATTGTGATTTCATAAGCAAAATTTATCGCACGGGTTTGTGACGAAATAATCAATGTAAGGAATACTCCTGGGAACGCGGGAAAAGTAGTCGATGTAATTTGATATCTCAACTATGACAAAATAATATGTAAAATATACTCATGTTTCGACGTTAATTACACGTAAATCAACAATAATATACTAAATTTTTTCAACAGTTATACGCGGTTTACGATTTATTATATCCACAAACGGATGCATAATTAAGGCTTGTTTTACGTCAATTCAAGCCTGGCCCGTAGATAAATTGGCTATTTTAATCTTGTTCCATCTATGGCCAGGTATAATAATTCCGCACTCTAATTGCCAATATACAAATTTAAATCTTAATAACAAAGCGCTAAAAGATATCCTATAATCAACTTTCATCGCCTGATATTGAATATAATTCATCATATGCTTATGTTGTACAGCTGGAGTTAGGCTTGGTTAGCCAGTGCGGTCTTTCATGATTTATTGCGAAATGGGGAAGAAATGGTAAAAAAAACCGCCGATATCGTCCCATACCGAACAAAATGTGTGTAGGGCAAACGTTGCAACTTCGTAATCCTTATTGCCATACAGCTAGGGATAGGCAATTCGAATCGATTCGAAGCATGATTGATTCGAATCAACCGTGAATCGCTCATAAGAAAAAAAGCTTGTGAAGTGAACTAGGATTTTAATTTTTAACAAGGAAATGCAATTTTACTTTGACAAATTTGGTCAAAATTGACCAAATATCTGCAAATTTCATCTCAAATGTTAGAATGTTATTTGATTTATATAATGAGTTCCGAATACTGTTTAATTTACTGCATAAGGACAACCTCAGTAGCCAGTCACGTTCTAAGTAGACGCACCCCGTCGGCGAGATCCGTCAGTGAACCATACTTAACAAAATATTCTTAATAGTTTTTTGGTTGGGAACCTTGTGTGCGCGATCCATCAGAGGCACGTGCGTAAAACTTATCAAGGACTAAAGTTTCTAACTCAACAATCCATATTTAAATTTGAATTTTGTCAAGCATGAGCCACAGATGGACCGCGCCGCGCCGGCGCAATCCATCAGTGACTCATGCTTAACGAAAGGTACTTAGTCAAAATGTTTTCGACTAAATTCTCATACCATTCCCCGACGTCAGTGTTATCGTCTCATGTGGTATGGGCAAGGATGTTGGACCGTTGCCAGATTTGCACACATGATTTAAATACCGTTACCATCAATCCCACATGAATTACAACCGGTACGCTGTGCACGACAAAAGCCTCGAATCTTTAAATGACTTTATACATGTATATTTGGTACTATGTACGCGGTGGAAGATATTGCTGCATACTCAAAACTATATTTTCTAATCTTTTTCGTTTTTACAATTTTATTTTTTTATTCGAGTGGATTATAAGCGGTCACAAGTATCAATGCATTTGTGCATGTATATTTGGCATCGTGTTTGCAATCGAATTTGGTTTACATTATTATGTTACTGTATATAAAGCAAAATTCTTTTTTTTATCTCCGGCTCGACCTTATAATAGGCCAACAGGGTTAGGGCTGTTGGAGAGGCATATATATGCTTTTCAACTGTGATTAGTTTAAAACTCGCGTTAATAGACATCATCAGGTACCGGGGCTCCTTAGTTTCTATTCCTGCATTTTATGTAGCTCTTTGCACTTTAGTGGCTTCAGGAGAATTTTAAAGTATGATTTGTCTCCTGTGGCTTTGCTCTCAACGAATTTTAATAAAAAAAAAAAAATACGTCACGTTTTTTCTTTTCTCTTAGATATCGATGATTGTGAATTCTCACCCTGTGCACACGGAGGAGTTTGTCATGATCTGGTCAACGGTTTTCATTGTGAATGCCCCCCTCATTGGGAGGGATCTACATGTCAACTAGGTAAGTTTCATATTTTTTTTGTCTAACAGATTTTTATTTAAGATCAATCCATCAGTGATCGCGATCCATCAGTGACTTACGCTTGGCAAAATATTTCCAATTAGGCTGTCAAATAAAGAATTGTTAACAAATTGTCATTGGATATACTGTGATATGTTTGGTTATAGGACGTCTACTGATACCACAAAGTTCCTTTTTCATTCTCCGATTTCGTTAAATAATTATCACGGATTTAGGGTTGGAAATTATAGGTTAAAATTTGACCTTGGGAACGGTAGTGAAGGTCATTAACAACTGTCTGATTAGCTGGGAAGACTAAACAGAGGATTAAGTTACTTTTTTTTTATCGAACATTCGTTATAGACGTAGGTCGGAATCAGTACCAAAAGTAACCGAGAACGACTACTATTATGGCAAATAGGTATGAAATAGCAGAAAAAGCAGATTTTTTTTTTAAATTACCTCTCAATTCGTTGCTCGATTAGAGTCGCTTTGATATATTTTATGTCAAATTTCACAAAGCGACTCATCGCATTTAAGGTGTCACAAACGAACTCCCGTGTGGTGTCGTTTCCGCCATTTTTCAAAATTGCGACACTTAGAATTTGATCTCCATGTATTCAGTGATACACTTTTAATCCATCAAAACTTGACAAATACAAATAGTTCTCGAATTTAACGAAATACAACACTCGTTGTCGCTTTTTCGTAGGGCCTAAAGTCTAATTGTTTTGAACTGAAAAACGCATCTTGTCTAACAACATTTTCCCGTATTTCAATTTTTCAACTTTCTAGCCAAAGTCGCGAAATTTTGCGCGAATATCTTTTGTTAAGTATGAGTCTCAGTAAGGGTCAAGCTTGACAAAATAAAATTTTTTATCGAGAAGGGTTATAGCATTAGGTTGAGGCTTTGGATAAATTGTTTATCGGGTCAAAGGTTACTGGCGGCGCGATCGCTCAGTGACTCGTCTGAACCTGCTCTAATCTCGCTTTGTTTTCCGAGTTTCTGCAAACTTTTAAAACTAGCTATTGGTCTGTTAATAATTTAATTTTAATTTTATAAATTTTACTGAATATATTTAAAAGCAAGTCACCTTGATCACTTTGTTTTTAAATTTTAATGATCATTTGAGAAACATTCGTCTTTTTGCTTTGAAAAGGTGAAATTAAAGCACAATTAGTGCTTTGTTTCTTGAAAGATTGACAGTTATATTGCCAAATTCTCAGAGCAGAAGGTAAATGAGAGTTCTTGTGGTGAATAATCATTCGACAGTCTTCTGGCTGGCGTTTACTTCAAAACCTTCATTTTTTTCATTGAAATTCGCTCTAGCAGCATCTGAAAGGAGCAAACTAACGACTTGTGATGTTCAAAAAAGCATTTTTTTTTAAATTCACATTACGCAAAGCAGAAGCAACGCCTAAACGGACTAAGGGACTTTTAAGCAGCAAAGAGCTGGTACAAAAATGAAACACCAGTAACTGCACTCTAAGTAGAAATAAAAATAATCCTGAAGGATTGAACCACTATAGTGAAGTGCATTGAGTGATATCTGCTCTGGGCGTGTGGTGAAACCATCTATCATTTTTTGAATGATCATTTGGCTTCCATTTTCTTTGAAAAGGTTATCTCCTATCGAAAGGGCATCTAAAAAAAACAATTAACTGCCAATGTTAGGCATAAACTGGAAAATCAGCAAGTGCACTCTAAGAGCGGAAACATTCCGTTCAAGGCGCGATCCGTCTGTGACTCGAACATAAAAATATATGCCCATACGCAAAAATATTGTGTGACCAAAATATATCCTAATGTGAACTCGACAATTTGAATATAATTTATGGGGCTATATACAAGTCCTCAATTGCTTTTCACGATAGCTATCAGAAACTCTAAATCCGTCCATCATCAAGTCGAAAGCTTAGTAAAGTAATGTAACCTAGACAAAATAGCTTTCCTGATTCGTAGTATCAGTTACATTTTGTCGTCAGAAAGCGTTGAAAATCGTTTCCATTGCAAAAGGGTCAAATTCTTAATTACCATTGTACTGGTGTTTTGGAAATACCTAAACGGCGTCAGTGTTTTACTAAGTTACTGTAACGGGGTGAAATTTTTTGATGATGATGACTTACATCCTGCTACCCGCTTTTTCTGGAATTTTCAGAATCTTTTTTATTGAAACTCGCTGGGAATGAGTTGGAAACACCCCCCGAAAGTTACTAAAACCAGACATCCACTGATATGCGCAAGAGCTACGTAAAATATAGTACCAGTAACTTCACTCTAAGCAAAAATCATTTCATGCAGAACCTCTAAAGCAGGGTGTGGTCTATAACATCAAATGTACTCTAAACGAAAACACATCATGGAAACTGAACCCATTTCATTAGAGTGCATAGAGTAATAGTTGCCCTGGGCAATGGTAAACCATCTACCACTTTTCCCTCTTTCATCGCCTCTTACTTATACAGAAATACGCGATAAATATGATAATATGAGATGATAAATATGTGATAAAAGACTACAAATATATTATACATGTATAAAACAGATTGGTACATGCAATATAATTGGGTTATATTGGGGCAACGATGGATAACACGACTAGACGGGGTAATGACCCCTTATAGGCTTATATCCTACCATTTACGTGCCTTGTCTATTGTGTTAAAAGATTAAATGGCTCCATGAAGTTTAGCTTTGGTACAAATTGCCGTGAATTCCCATATTAAAAAGTGATTTGATTGTGACGTAACAACATATTTATTTATTGCATCATAATGATTTAGAAAGTTGTTATGTAGCTTGTATTATAGTTTTAAGACCTCAGAATTTCGAAATTGTTTTTATTAAATTTAAGCTACTCCTCAATGTACGTCATTTCCTTTACCGTTATGCAACTTTACTTTGACAAGCACTGTTTCATAAAAGAAGTTAGATTGATTCGGAAATACTTCGTGAAAATAACTTCCAAAGTTATTCTTGGAGCTAATATCACATCCTTAAAACGTTTTTGACCTTCAAAAATTGTCAAGGTCATATTTGAACAGGCTGGAACAAGCCACGTGCCTAGGAAACTTAATATATTTCAAGCCCCGTTTCCGAGGGCCATCGAAATATTTAATTTTTCCGATATATATGTACTTCAACATGCACATATTTATATGAATATATACTAATATTAAAAACATAAGATTTTTGATGGGATTAGACAGTTTGAATATTAATGAATGCTCAACAGCGACTTTTAGTGCATTGAATTTCTCCATGGTCCTTCTGCTAAAAATTCAAATATGTGGGAAAACTTTAGTTAAAGTGGTTATTTTTGAAAATTTGATAAAAAAATTTTTGGTAAATAAAGTTATCGGATTTTAGAAATATTTGGACCTATTGCCAGCAACAACGTGAATTAAAGCTGTAAGATCGTTGTTATTTTTTCAAATCTGGTCGATTTGAGATAAACAGGAAAGCGAAATTAATTTTACACAAAATTCCAAAATACCTACCTACCTATTTGGATAACTCTTTTCTGTTTTTTAGTTTATGCACAAAATTATTATCTACTTATTCATGTACTCTGCATTTAAAATTCCTTGGTATTGTTCTTCAATTATGTCGTATAACAATGAACAATTGGTTACTTTTTAAGCATTATTCGCAAACAGTAGCATTTAAGCAAGTGGATGAATTTGTAAAGCTATCATTTATTCTACATTAACGAAATAAATTTCGATAATTCTACGTGCCTCTGACCTGCCACTGGTTCGCTTTGTAATTTTAAACAATTACAGAGCAATCAAAGTAAAACAATTGCAATTTTATGATAACATCATCTAATATTGACGTAACGTGTTCTATTTGCAGACGCAGATGAATGTAAGGACAGTCCATGTGTGCATGCAGTTTCTTGTCATAATTTACCGGGACATTATCATTGTGTTTGTGAAGCTGGATGGGAAGGAACCAACTGTGATACAAGTGAGTCCTGTGCTGTTGATTATATGTTACTGGTGGATCGCGCCCCTGAGGAGCATTTGTTGATATAATAATTAGCGCCAAAAATTTTCCATCAAGTCTACATCCCTTTTGTTTATATCGCCTGTGATTGAATTCGTTTTCTAATATTAGAAGGGTAATTTTTAACTCGTTTTCAATGAGGTTAATGTTTTGGAATTTATTTCAAAAGATCTTTGGTTAAGTATAAATTTTGTCAATCATGAGTGACTGATGAACCGCACCTTGACGGCGCGATCCATCAGTGACTCATGTTTGAGTCCCGTTATCAGACTATGTTAAGGTGGGTAGGCCTATTTCAGATGTGCACTATTTGAAAGCATCGCCGATGTAATTATGTTAAAATAACAATAAATCGCTCGCTAACAAGTTTTCTCTCTTGATTTTCTCAGATACCAACGACTGCCATGGACAATGCAAAAACGGGGCAACGTGTATGGTAAGTCCTTTAGTATATTAAAGTTATATTCAGTGTTTTGTATAAGTTCAGTTAATTTTGTAGGAACGTGTAGGTTTTTTGTTGTAGTGTGAAAAGGGATGGAATATTTGATATTAAAGTTGTACCATAGGTAGATCACGCCGTTAATGAGCGTTTAATATGTGTTTCAAACTCGACCTAATTGATACAAAAATCAGCGCCGATGTCGCACAAAAATATTTTATCAAATCTGCATTCTTTTATTGATATCGCCTATCTTTCTCAAATCCCACGGGGCACGTTTCTATTGTGTGTTTAATATTTTCATACATGTAATAGCTTGTATTAGGTAATACCTGCTTTTGTCAAAATGTTATTTTTGCCTCGCCAGAACAAAAGCTTCGCAAATTCCATGTTTTTATGTGATTTCGCCCGAAATCCGCTTCGTGGACTGAACAAATAAATTTTTATCGATAAATCGTCGTATTTTGTCACCAACTGCCCCGAAAATGTGATATTTTAACGCCGAACACAAGTTTGAAAGTATTCTTTCGTTTGCGTAAGAATTAGTCGTCTATTTACCGTGGGATACATTCTTACATCATACAGTCTCAAGTACCTTTTTGATGTCACAATGCGCCCGAATTATTAACCCATTGTGACACATCACAATCAGAATTCTGATTTCCAGAATTCTCAGTAAAAGTTAAAAAAAATAACATTACGTCAGTTGTGCGTCACTGATGGATCGCGCCGCCGAGGCGCGGTCCATCTGTGGCCCATGGCTTGCAAAATATTTGTATAATAAAACCTATTTCTATATTTTCAACTACCATCTCAATAAAAGAGTTTTCCAGAGGGTTAAATGACCTACGCCTACGCTGTGTTCCGCGCTATGATATTTCCTTCAATCAATAATAATACACGTAGTAGTTATATACCCCCTCTAAGTTTTCAAAGATTATTTATAGACGGGAACAACTTTTTTCTATAAAATACGACACATTTATCATTTCAAATATTATGAGAAAACGAATTTTTATGTTCGTAAAAACTAAAATTTTTTTATTCAGCGCCATATTTTCGATTTTCATTTTTGTCTGAAAATCAAAGATTGAATTTTTTCGTAGTTTTACCTATATATTGGTTTTACTCAGCCGGTGTATTCGATGAGTTGTCTTCGAGAAAGGGTTCTAATTATTACATCACAATGATGACCTGTTATTATGTATTATGCGGTAACAATGTATTACGATGATAGTTTCAAGTGCTACTTCAAAGATCACTCATAGAAATGACCGTTCCAATGTAAAGAATGATCGAAGTGTTTTAAATGTCCGTCGTCTGGCTTGAGTGCGCCTACGTGATTCAGAGATTCGTTATGAAAAATAATGCGCTGTCGACGCAACCCTGGCTAAATTTGAAGTTTTGTTCTGTTGAGTATGGCTCACTGATGGATCGCGCCGATCCTCAGGAACAAGACTATTTCTAACTTGGGCATGGACACTGGTCGGGGAGGTAATATATAGGTCAAATAATATACAAAAAAAAAACGTGTTTTTGGGGAAATTCCGCCATTGTAACGACTATGTAGAAGAATCATGAGATTTTGAATTATTTGGAAGAAAAACGATTTTGACTATCCTGCAATAAACAAAAAAAATTTTTTTTTATCAAGTATGTGCCACAGATGAACCGCGCTACGGCGGCGCGATCCATCAGTGTACCATACTTGACCAAGCTGGATGGGCCAGCCCTTGATTCAAGTCATCCAGGTTGAATGTCCACTCAATGCAGACAGTCTAGTGTGGGAACTTGTTTCTGTCTTCGTAGAGTGGTTGAGTGTGCTGGACTTATAAACACTTAATCATGGTGTAGCAATGTTTGGTCTCGAGAAAAAATAATTGTATTTGTATTTTACTATTTGTCATCATTTTTAACAATTTTATTGCAAACCATCGCATATGCCGACTCTATATAGAAAGTATGATACGATATACAAATAGTAATATTCTGTTGTATATTATCGATGTAGCTGGGTATTCTGCAATTTCAATCAAAATTTTCCCTCGTTTCTCGATCATTTTAAATATGCTTATTCGGGAGTAAAATAATGTTAGTAAAATTTGATATAAATCATGATTTTTGCTGCATTAGCGGGAAGACGCGCACAAAAAGCAGCAGTTAGTTTTTCGAAATAACTGAACAAGATTCCACCAATACTTCGATTATCGAATAAGTAGAAAAACCTTTAACAGCCCAATTTCGAACTCTTTATCATCTTTCTTTTGATTAAATCATTTTTACACACTTTTACCTGTGACTTCCGCGCACATTCCGTGTCACATTACCGCCAAGTGGCCACTCAAAGTTTACACGCGGCAGGTGGACAGGGCGATGATAAACTAGGACCGAGTTCTAAGATCACATTAATCTGAAGCTCTTATCTATTTATGAGACTTAGTGAATCATTTAAGACCAGGCCTTGGTTAACCCTTTACATACGAATTAAGATATTGTAGCGGAATGGTAAACGAGCGAGTCTCCTATACTTTTGAATGCCTTGTTTTAGACTGTAACAAAAAATATAGTAAAATCACAGCCTTTGACTGTAATTTCACTTCGCGATATTGAAAAAAATATAAAATGGACTTTTTTCGCCCATTAAGGGTTGTTAATTGAACGCAGCGCAAAGGTGCATCCATCAACACCCCCATATTTGGTCAAAAAGCCAGTTTTTAATTTTTTCAATACCTCCAAGTAAAATTACTGTCAAAGACCAGTGATTTTGTTGCATTTATTTACAGTGAACTTATAGCATGTTGAGATGTTGGCCTTCGTGATTAGATTAATATTACTCTGTTCGCTACAATTATAAAAATATATGATAAATTCGAACGAATTATTCGATTCGAGTTCGACTGCGATCAATAAATACGCGAAAATTTGCAGTAGGTCTTTGTCATTCATTGAACAGCCTTTAGTTGGCCAAATATTGACATTCCCTTATGGTCAAACGGTTAAGTACATTTAATATCCCACGATGGACTACAAAATGTAACAGTCTATACGGCGTCTATAACGAGTCTGTACGAGTACTTGAAGACACTTGGCGTGATTTATCTTCGTTTACGTCGGCGCACCACTGGAAGATATCTTGTTGTTTTGTTTACCTAGAGATGTTTATTACTTTTTTTTCATTTTGTGTTGATATTTAATGGCGACGGAAAGGTGTCGAGTCTTGAAGGAGGACATAAAAAAGTGAAAATCAATTTTTATAGTCAAAACGCGCGACGAATACTTTCGAGTAAAATTATAAACAAGTCTGCATAAAATGTAATATCCCGAAGGCGCACGAAAATTTAGGCTTTTTCATCAATGTATTATTAGCAATATAATCAATCATGTGATGATGTCATATCTTTCGCAAAATGAAATCATCACTCAACAATTTATTGTTATTGTTTCATAAAACCCAATATGACAAATCGTTTTCTCCTCTTTAATGTAAGTTTTGTTTTGTTTCAGTGACTTGAAAGAGGCACTTATGTATTATATATCGTTTCATTTGCGTCCGCTCCAAAACAGTTTCTCCATCTGTCATTTAGAACAATAATAATTGTTTTCCTTTTGTCTTCTTGTTATGAAATGTGTTGATGCATCGTTCGGTCGCCCTAAAGTACATTTTAAACTTATAGTTAGTTGCACAGTAATAAAAATGCAGTAAATTTACCCTGCTTTGACAGTAATTTTTACTTGGTGACATTGAAATATAAACTTCAAAATCAATTATTCGGTCAATTATAGGATATCGATAGAACGCATCGCCGAGTACTTGGCATAAATCTCATCGACAAGGAGAGGTTGATTTTTCTGATAATGGAAATAGGCAAATACTGCAAATTAATGGTAAATTTACTATATTTTTGTCGATAGATTAGACATTTTATTTTGTCAAGCATGAGGTACTGATGGATCGCGCCTTGGCAGCGCGATCCCTCAGTGACCCATGCTTGACAAAATTTGTTTGATAAAACCTTTGTCGTTTTCAAAACTTAACAACATTTGTCGGTTAAAGTAACATATATAGGAACATTGAGATATCAAAAGTTGTGTTTTGATGACTAGAAGAAAGATTTAATATAGAGCTTGACATTTTTCCGTCGCCGGAATACCGTAATGAACTACTTTTAGAGTGTTATCTTTGATGATATTGGGTTTTTGATTTTGAGGTATAAACGGAGTAAAAAAAGTTTTAAAGTAAATGAAACAGTAAAAAGAATACTTTTTTGTTATATTAAATTGGGTGTTGCAGAAATATTTAAACATGTTTTATAATGACATGTTGCATTGATGGTAATTTCATACTTATATGTGTCTTAAAAGTCATCCTTTTACCTTTAAAATCACGTGTATTGCACTTTTTTTAATATCCACGAAACCATTTTTAAAAATGTTCCCTAAACAACGCATTCATAAAAGAATGTTTACCCTTGGTGAGAGAAGTCGAAACTTTGTTTTTATCGCCAAAAAAATCTTTAAATAAACACATTAAAATTAAGTCTGTTTCGGTCAATTCGACTTAAGATAGCTTATTCACGCACGAATAGAAGTATATTGTAAACAAAATTGTTAAAAATTTTCAAGATTTACTAAATTATGTTTCGCCATGCCTGATCCATAGAAAAATCGCGAACAAATCGCGATTTTTCTTTGGACCGAGCATGGTAAACTTTAATCAACAATATTTACCATTCGGTCATAATGTTAAATAGTTTTGGCGGTAAAAGGGTCAATTAATTATTACGTAATAAAGGGTTGAAGATACCATCATTATTAGTCATAATCGAAACAAAAAGCGTCAAATTCCATCTGAAGATAACACTATCGGAACCCAGTTACTTGACCCAGTCTATGGTTCTCAAGAAAATTGATTACGGCTGATTGTAAATTGAAAAATAATTTATGTTTCTTTCATTCATTGTGTATCAGAGAAATGCCGCCTACCCCTGGATATGTTTTTCCATCAAAATATATTTCTCATTTATATTTTGTCGAGTCACTGATATTGATGGATCGCACGAGGCGCGGATCATTTGTAGCACTCGCTTGATAAAATATAATACCTCATATGGTGTGCCTTCTATATTGTTTTTATACATCGAAAAGGGAAATATAGAAGTTTTTGTCAGGTAAACGATTTTTTCAATCCAATGACTTCATATTAACTTATGCATCAAAATTGACCAGGTGAATTAATTATCTCAATAGAAAACATAAAATGACGCTTAAATGACGCATTTCTCAAAAATGGCGGAAAAAATAAATAAAAAATCGACAATTACTGGATTAATTATCAAAAATTGTATTCAAACATCTGCAGAACGTTCTAATTCGATTAAGAATCGAACAGATTAGGCGGGAAATGTCATCATCTAAATTCGCGCCTTTACTACACAACCATTGTGACGTCACACTAATTTATTGTTAGTTGCGCGGGAAAGTTGTAATTTGCACCAAGAAGTTTAGTTTTCTCACGCCTGTGACTGTGATTAAAAAGCAATTAGGAAAGCACAATTAAAAATCTTGTTTTTTCTGTAATTGATGCTTTAAAACGCAATTAACTAATACCGGTACGTTAAAATTAATTTTAAAACTTTTCTATCTATTTTATGACTTTCGAAGCATTAATTGCGCGATTCTATAATGTTCAATAATTTTAGCTTTCCGTAGAGTGCATTGTGGAAGGGCAATCCCGCTGGTAGAATCTCCTCTGAACCATTCATATTTTGTTAATTATGGCAATTTCATATCTTTACATATTGAAAATGTGTAGTCTATTAAGTAGGGCCGTCCAAAAAATTCGATTCGATTCGGAATATTCGAATCATAAATTTTGATTCGATTTTTGCAGCAATTCGAAATAAAAAAATGATAATTTTAAATTTTTTTCATAAATGAGTGTGAATTTGTACATAAGTTATAACCTGATAAAATAGCGTCTTTGCTCATATATATTCGATTCGATTCAGGAGAATTATTCGGTTTGATTCTGAAACCAAAACATATTCGGTTTCGGCCACCCCTACTATTAGGTATATCCGTGTAAAAGACCTCGGTTCGGGTTATTTTCATTCCTTATTTATTTTATTTTGTTAAGTTTGAGCCACTGTTGGTGGCCACTGAAAACTTAGCCTCTCAGAAATTTGATTTTGTCAAGCATGAGCCACAGATGGATCGCGCCGCAACGGCGCGATCCATCAGTAGCTCATGCATAACAAAACATGTTCCAATAAATTCTCGGTGCCTGGGAAAGGAAACGCGTCTTACCTCGTTCTATTGAAAATATGTTTCGCTTCTCATTAAAATTAAAATTATCTTGTAAATCTTTTTATTGCAAAACCTTAATTATGTGTTTTATAAGGAAATTATAACAAAAACGTGAGAGAGAAATAACATAAAATGTTACGCAAAAGTCCGATTCAGTACACTTTTAACATAGTTTCTTTTCTACATGGTTCGGTTATTGTTCGCGCACTTTTCCAAGGCATTTTGTGCTGATCCTTGGTAACTGATACGAAAAATAATATAGAAATACGTGAGAAGCATAATGAGTTTTAATCAACTTTTCCTTACCGGTATAATTGGGTTTTGATTTGAGGTGACCAATATCGAATATCTGTTCGATTTAGAATAGAATCGAATAATTTTTCCTAATCTTATATTCGAATCAAAAATAATATATTAAACAAACAAAAAACTTTTTCTCTTAAAATCGTCGCGGACATCAAAATTTATATCTATTTTCTGAAAATTTACATTTTTCGAAAAGGGAATCGAATAATTTATTATTTGCCAATAACGAACGAATCGAATTTTAAACGGCGCTAGGTTAAAGCTGAATTGGCACGTCTTTGCAAACGTTCATGGAGTCGTATTAAATAACTTCATAACTAGGGCTGAGCAAAACCGAACCATTTGGAATTCGAATCACATTCGAATAATTTTTTCGAATCGGATCGAATTATTAATTTTCTATGTAAATAACAAATATACCATTATTGCTATTACAACTTGTCTTCATAGTGAAAATCGAGAAATTTATAGTTTATAGTGCATATTCAATTCGCGCTTCATATCTAAGAGGAATAATTTTCATATTTTGCGACAAAATGTAATCGATTTTGGTCAAATTTGACCAAAATCGATTGCATTTTCTCGTTAAAAATGAACATTTTAGTTCATTTTGCAAGTTTTTGTTCCTATGACCCATTCACGATTGATTGGAATAAATTGTGCTTCGAATCGATTCGAATCACCCAATCGAATTGCCCAGCCCTATTCATAACCCTGATAAAAAGAGGTTTATGGCCAGCCTATCCCAAAGTATGAAAATAGCTCACTGAATTAATATTAATGAGTTTGAGAATAAAGCGGAAAAATAAAGTCTATGAGGTGGCTTCATCCTTTCAATATAAAAGTTTGCCCTGTGATCATGAACAAAGTCGCAAATATTAATATCGACTTTTGTAACATATTTACAAAATTTTAAACACACGTCACATTGAAATCTACGGCTCTAAGACGCGACCCATCAGTGACCCATATTTTACAAGTATGTATCGTTTAAATGCTTCACGGTGGCGCGATCCATCAGTGACCCATACTCAACAAATTATGTTAGGCTAAAATACCCATCGGTGGCGCGATCCATCAGTGACCCATACTCAACAAATTATGTTACGCTAAAATACCCATCGGTAGCGCGATCCATCAGTGACCCATACTTAACAATTACGTATCATTAAAATACCCCTCGATAGCGCGATCCATCTGTTACCCATACTTAACAATGTGGTATCGCTAAAATACTCCTCGGCGGCGCGTTCCATTAGTGACCCATACTTAACAATTATGTTTCATTAAAATACTCCTCGGGGGCGCGATCCATCAGTGACCCATACTTAACAATTACGTATCATTAAAATACTTCTCGGAGGCGCGATCCACCAGTGACCCATACTTAACAATTATATATCATTAACATACCCTCGATGGCGCGATCCATCTGCGACTCTTGCTCAACAAAACCAGTTTCAGAAAAGGTATCACCCTGGAAGAGTTCACATTCCTAGGTCATCGTAACAGCGCACAAAAGCAAATCATTGTGAAGCAATTTTATTCGTCTTCAATGCCTAATTTTGAACGTCTACGTGTGCGTCTATTGTGCTTCATATATCCCGGATTGAGCTGCTCGCTAAACTCCCCAACTTCAAAGTTTTGAAACGTGTTATTATACCTTGTAAAGCATTCCTACGTTATGGATGTACCAATATATCGCCAACTTTATGGGTGTTCGAATTCCCGTTCCCACCATTTCGTAGCAAATTTTGATGTAGTTTACTCTAAGTCGCATATGGAACTTAGGGGAAATCAAAAATTTTTTTTTGTTACGCATGTGCCACAGATGGACCGCGTCTAATCGACGCGTTCCATCAGTCGAACATACTTTACAAAATATGCGTTGAAAAAATTTTTTTCCGATTGAGAAACAACGCGGCGAACAGCTACGACATAAAATGAATAAAACTAGCAAACTTTGATATTTCTTGTTTTTCGAAATTGAGTGTTTTTGCATATTTTTCGACGTTTTCCATCAAAATCGCGATTTTGTTTGAAATCGAAATATTTTGTTTGCGAAATCTTGAAATATTACATATTCTGATTCCTATGTACTCAGCTGCGAACCGAAATAGTCTTATCGCCTATGAATTTACTCTTTTCAGGATCTTGTGAACGGTTTCCAGTGCGATTGTGCTTCCGGGTTCAAAGGTGAAAGGTGCGAGGTCAACATCGATGATTGTGCCGGGGATCCTTGTTTACACGGAGGACAATGCATCGACCAAGTTAACGAATACCATTGTATTTGTCCAGCTGGTTACTCGGGGAAACGATGCGAGGTACGCAAATATTTTTGTAGATGGTTTTAATATCACCCAGGGCAGAAACCACTCATTGTACTCTATTATATCGGTTCAGTTATGTTTGAAATGTTTCCGCTTAGTTGTTAGTATTCTTTTGTAGAGCGTATTTGCTATATAAGTGGCGAGAATGTGGAAAATACAAAGTATAGAAAAAGCCTATAACAGAAGTGAGACTTGTTTCACTGTTTAACTACACGTAAACGCGATGGCATAGTGGTTATCATGTTGGTAGGTTGAAGATCTCGGGTTCGATTCCCGGCGTACCAACAACTGCACTCTAAGCTGAAAACATCCCAAACTGTACCGCTCGTTAATCCATGCCTAGCACTCAACCCAATGTGTAATAACTTGGGCCGGTTTGGCCGAACCGCGAACATCCCAATATAACTAACACCGCACGCCTATAAGTGGCCGTTGGTACAGGACCTTGATCAAGGTGATTCACTCAGACGAGTGAATATAAACAAGTTAAAGTAGCTATCTCCCTGACGAAAATAGCCTTTTTTGACAATTGACGTAGGATATTGTGCAAAAAAAATCGTTTGCAGATCTATAAACAATAATAAAACATCAAGTCTGCAGCCGAGATCATAAATAAATAAAATGCGAGGTAAAAACAACTCAAAATTGCTTTTTTTCTGTACATTTTGGTCAAGTTTGGGCCGATAATGGATCGTACCATAATGGCGCGGTCCGTTATCGCCCCAAACTTGCCAAAATTGTTGATTCTTTCCAAGAAAAACGCTCATTTTTCGATGCATTATTTATTTCACATTGACAATGTCAGGAGATAGAAATTCTAGATAGCGTGAGAAAATTAGAAATTGAACATTGCCACCCATTTATGGAGATTGTGCGGTGGCGAGTAAAGTGCAGTGTGAAAGGCGCGGTGCGATCCATCAGTGACTCATGCTTGACAAAACATGCTAAAACAATAACTTTCTGATTTCCTAGGGCCATTTTGATAATAAAAAAACACGAAGCTCCTCCCCGGCCTTTCCTAGGGCCATTTTGCTAATAAAAAAAACGAAGCTCCTCCCCGTCGATTTTTTGCCTAATCATTTGCTTATTCACTTGTCTGTCTAAAATCGCATTCCAAATGTCATTATACTACTGAATATTTAATCAAGTCCATTAGTATCCGACAACATACAACCTTCCTATCAAACGCATGTTGTATGTCGCATAAATATATAATCATGTCTTAACCATACTTTGAATAATTGAGTAATTTCAAAATTCTTTCCTGGGTTCAAACTTCGCTATAGCAGTCAATTTCGCTCGTGTGACATCATCAATGTCAATGATTTGATGACGTCACAATCAAAACTTACATATCTTTATCAGCGTTATATTTTTTCATTCTATGACCGTACTTTTCCAATTTTTTCAAAAATTTTTCTTTTATTACGTCATCACAATGACGTCACAGCTCGAGGAAGGATATTGCGAGCCAAACCCATGTTCCAATGGTGCTCAATGTTTCAATTTGAACAAGGATTACTATTGCAACTGCAGCGATAAATACATCGGCAAGAATTGTTCGCAATTGAGGGATCACTGTGAAACTGGAATATGTGAAGGTGAGTAGGATGCAATATATAGTTTTTTTTCAGTTCAAGCAATGTTGGAAAGAAGAAGTTCGCATATTTGGAACGAACTTTAAATTTGAAATCAAAATAATAAAAAATACATTTTTTAATAATTGGTTTAACGTATTTTTTGACTAATTTTATTAAACTGAAATTTATTCCTCTTATTTCTTCTCAGTTATCGACAGTTGCCGAATCCGCGTAACCAGCAACAACAGTAATGACGTCAAAATATTGGAATCGGGAATATGTGGTTCCCATGGCAACTGCGTCAGTCTCCATGCCAGCAAATTCAAATGCGATTGTGACCGTGGATTCGAAGGACAATATTGCCAGAGAAGTAAGCATGTTTCTTTCCTGAACGAGACCCGTACACGAAATTTTTTTTGTCAAGCGTGATACACAGATGGATCGCCCCTCGTCGGCGCGATCCATCAGTGACTCAAGCTCAACAAAAACATGTGTGAACAAAATATTCTGAATGGGTAAAGGGTTACCATCGCCCGGGGCAGATATTACTCACTGCACTTTACCATGGCGGTTCAGTTCCGTTTGGAATGTTTTCTGTTTAGAGTGCAGTTGATCTTGAGTAACTGTTTGCTATAAGTGGGTTTTAGTTGTTTCCTTTTAGGCCTTACTTGCTTCGAGTGAATTACAATAAAATAAAATAGAAAATATGTCGGTCTTGATTTTACTAAATTATTTTGCTTGAGAATATTTCTTACTTACCGATCCACTTTATTGGGTTTCTGAATTCCCCTGTCCGCCTTCTAAGATGCTACCATTTCACCTGTCGGCGATACAAACCGGTTAAAACCAGCATTCAGGATGTCTAGGTCACCAGTATTCTATAAAACTTGACCTATTTTGAAGAGTTTTAGGAAATTATTACGATGTTGTTTAGTGTTTACAGCATTCGCGGGCAATTTAGCCCGGTAATTGTCGTTGTTTACTTTCAAATATTTTCATTATGACGGAATAATAGTTTTTAAGGAATTTTTTAATTGTTAGGGAGTTATCTTGTCATTTTACATATAAGTTTTAATATTAAATAAAATTTGAATTTTTATATATCGAATTTATCATCGTGACGTGACAATGTATTTTATTATTATGTTGATTGTTCGCTTCCCGCGCGTTGTCATTGGATACTCCCGCCTTTCGGGTCATTTACTTCATTCCGTGTAGATACAAAGTGACATATTCAATGATATAACTGCCCCAAATCACCCATATATATAAATAACCACCCACCCACCTGTATCGGCAGGTGCGAAAATCAAAGGACAAGGTTTTGTTTTTGAAAAAATAATGTTTTTGTTTAAGAAAAAAAGCAACAAAAATGGTATTTTTACCCCAAAAATGGTTCCGGGCGGTGCGATTTATATACTATTGATCCGTAAATTGTTGTCTTCCCCGAAAATTTGCGATTTTTGTTATTTGTATAAATTTATTACACATATCAAAATTTTCTAATTTTGTGTATAATTCTATTTTCAAAATATGATAAATTTTTTTCGTTTTGAATATTCCCGGTACATGCACTTTTCATTTGTAGCTAACCGGTATATCACGCAGGTGTCGTGGTAGTAAATCCTCATAATATTGAAATTGAAATCCGATTGTTATGTCACACACACACATATGTGTATTTACTGTTACGTCACAGCTGAAATTATTCCATTAAAATTCAAAAACATTGACACGTGTATAGGATTGTCTTTGCCAACTATCGGTTTCCGCCGACAAAAATCGTGTTGTTACGTCACACTCGAATGATTGTTCCGTCACAGTTGTGATTATCAGGTTTTACCGAAATCAATTGTCTGTTGCATTCTCATATTGCTCTTGAAGTCCCCCTATTTCTATTATTGTACCCCCACCCCCATCAATCAGCAAATCTATTTTGTCAAGCATGAGTCACAGATGGACTGCGCCCTCACGGAGCAGTCAATCAGTGACTCATACTTAACAAAACGTGTACGGACTACACGTCGCTGATTGGGCCTACGAGGTAAATGACATTTTCACCTTTAAAATTTTTAGGAGAGACTATATTTGTGGATTTTAACCTCCAAATCTTTAAAAATAAAAGTGAAACTAGGTTATCTAGTAATACTTTTCGTTTTTCTTTAATTAGTTCAAAAAAGAACTAGGTTGCCGTCACAATAGTGGATTAGAAATCTGAAAAACATTTTTCCACGTTCGATTGAGCCTACTCAAGTCAACCAACGCTTGAGTGACTAGCGCGACTTCGTTTTAGGTGCTCAAAACTAAGATATAGTTGAACGTTTGAACTTTTGTGATATTTTTGAATTTCAAGAAAAAAAATCAGGCCACCCATATTTATTAGCTTTGAAATTTGACAAGTTTGTTTTCTACTGAACAAGTATGGCCTATAGATAAATCGTTTTACTATAGCACGATTTATCTGTCGCACAGCTTTGGCCAAATATGAATATTTTTGTCCATTTAAGCTTGTCTATCAATATTTAATTGGTCTGGTTCAGTGAATTTCCTTCAATATACAACATTATGAAGTGACAATCAACAGACAATGAAAAATATTCGATTCTCTTTGTGACGCAACAGTATGTTTGGTATTGTATAGTTTGAAATTACCTCGTGTTATCATTCTTTAGGAAATTGGAATTTAATATTCAAAATAAAATTTAAATTTGTTTTAAAATATCGTTATTGCAGTATATTTGCATATTACTATCTGGACTGTGGATTGTTGTCGCGCGACAGGTTTTCTTATAATATATATTTGAACATTCTAAGATATATCACACAGACGGCGAAGCTTGATATCTCCCTCTCAACTTTTAAGAAGATTTTAGAATGTTATGCAAATAATCCTTAAAATAAAAATAAAAAATCCGCACACCTTCGGCGCGCGAATTAATACACTAAATATTTCCTATTATTTTACCCCTAAATTGGTGTTTTTCAAGCAAAACGCAAAATTTTTTTGACTCATTTTATATTTCCAACTCACCGTTTTAATTCAATTACACTGTTTCTTACATCATATAAAATTGATAACGTCATTTATAATAAATTATTCCATTCCAGATATCAATGATTGTACACGCAATTCTTGCCAAAATGGTGGTACTTGTATCGATGACGTCAACGGATTTTTCTGCATGTGTCGAGATGGATGGGAGGGCGATAACTGTGAAATAAGTAAGTTTTACGATTATATACGGCGCAGTCAGTGACGTCATTCTTTAACAAACAATTTTGCGAGAACATGGTTGACTTTTTGGTTCTTTGGTTCATTTTTTAATATGAACGTCATACCTTATTCATGACGTAATTTTGAATGACGTCAGTTTGACCGCATCGTATTATAACTATTATATCATCACTTTACAGATATTGATGAATGCTCCCCAGATCCATGCCACGGTAGGGGACGATGTATCGATCTCGATGATGACTTCATCTGTCAATGCGATCCGAAATGGAAAGGAAAGACATGCAATTCACGTGAGTTGAATTAATTTCTGTAAATTTTGAAGATGTGTTCAGAAATAATATCAAACGATATCGGAAATTCTCTATTTTTTCACTAGTAGATAAACTAGATTCGTCTTAAGGTTTGTACTTTTACCATTTCTGTGTAAGTATCAAAATCTCAGGAACGCTACACGGCGAAATCCGGGGATCGAATTTAACGCCAAATCAATCAGGCTTTAAACTATTTATCGGTATTTGTTAGAAATTCTCTATCGATTATGTTCTATCATGTATGGGACACTGATGAATCGCGCCGTCAAGGCGCGAATCATCTGTGGCCCATGCTTGATAAAAAAAAATTGTCACAATTTTAAGTCAAGATATCTATGGGCTGAAGATGAAGCGAACTTTCAGTATAAATTCATCCATGACCCGCGTTTAAATGGACATAGAAAAGCGAATAAGGATGGAATTATGTATGGCCCGCGTGTGCTCGATTCCTTCGAATGTTCAAAAACGTAATCCCGAAAAAGTGGGCCAAAAACTTAAAAAATTTAAAACTTAAAAGGTTTTTAAACAAAAGGAAACTCGATTCTGGGGCCTAGAGCGGGTGTTTGGCATCAAATAACCAGGAAATTTTTTCGAGCGTTTTAGTTTTAGAGGGTTGAAGGAACTTTGCCGCCTCAGATTGTGCGTTAACAATGGTTGATTTGGTCGTCACAATTAAAAAATTTGAAGTGGAATTTTAACATGAAAAACACGCGATTTGAAACTTAAAAGAAAACTTTACAACTAATAGTGATTCAATTTCCGAATTCCAGTCTTTTATCTTCCGTTTTCGAATGCGTTATGTTTGTTTTCATGCCAATAGTAACTGTAAGAAAAGTCGAATTGCATGGTCGTTAGATTCATTATTTTGGTGATTCAGAGATATGACTTCTGATTCGAATATTCGATTCGATTTGGGAGAATTATCCGGGTAGATTCTGAAACCGAAAGATATTTTGGCCACCCCTAATGGTAACCTGCTTAGGGTTGACCAAAATATTCGATTAGTGATTCGTGAATCATAATTTATTTGATTTGAAATCAACAGATTCGAAACAAAAAAGTCACATTTTCATCAGTTTTTTTAACTCAAATTATCATTTTGTTGATTCCGAATTGTTGCAGAAATCGATCGAATATTTAATGATTCGAATATCCGAATCGAATATTTTGAACAGCCCTAGTTACGACAAAACGATATCACCGAAATAGGGTGTAATTTTTCCGTTTTCCTACAACAACAAACAATGGGTTCCATTAGTGTTAATTGTGAAATTTCATACCTTTTTAGGATGTTTATTTCCTCCAAACCCTTTGAAATATGACACCAAATGTTAGTTTACCACAAGTGTTAGGTTAAAATGAAACAAACTCTTTTTGTCACCTTTGTGCGCAGTGATTCACAGAACTAACATATATATATATATTTACTTGTTTTACCAAAGAAATCGTTCTTCATACACTTTTACTACAAAGATACGTGACTAACGGCTGTCGGGCGTAAGCCTCCGGTAGATCCACGGACATACCATATGAAATAATTCGAAAAGCCCATAAAAAGAGAAATCGTTGGACCAGTCCAGCGTTCTGTGGATCAACAGAGTTATTGTGTTTGAAAGGCATTCGTTCTTTTTGGCCCAATTTTGAGATATCATTTCGCCCTTAGTATAGTGGTGGTTGTCGAATACCAAGTCGCCCTTACCGGGGACCGATCCCGAGGCAATGTCAATTATCATAAGGAAAATGATTCATCAAGGATGGCCACAGATGGATCGCTCCTGGATGATACGATCCATCAGTGACCCATACTTCCTAGCGACATCTTTTAAAAAATTTTTTTGATTGTACTTGGCTATACCAATCAGAAAAAATTGGACAAGTTTTGTTAAGCATGTGTCACAACGTCAAGGCGATGTCCATCTGTGGCGCGAATGCTTGAAAAATAAATTTTTAATTGAGATCACGTTGTCTAAATTACCTATTTTTGTCTTCCATGAGTGTGCGTGAGAGGCGATACTCTTTATCTACAGCTTAATTATTTAAAATTGTTAATTAAAATGTTTTTGCTTTTGCTTAAGTAAATCTGGTAATTGAAAAGATAATTCTGCATTATTATTCTCGTTCAGAAATCATCCATCATATTTTTTGCTTTCAAAAACCTATTATTCGACCCCAAAAATGCTTTCAAAATACAATACCTAAATTTTTTGGTAAAAAATGTGTAAAAGACTTCTGTTTTTCAGACTTCGTTGTATATTATGTCCCAATACGGCGCACAAAAAGCATGAAATAGTCAATCGATATACTACAAAGCATGATACTGGTTATTCCTAATGAAGACGATATTTCGCGCGTTTTGTTAACTATGTTGTGACATCACAATACAAAGTGAAAATATTGTTTTTCACGTCTGATTTAAACGGCGCCGTGCGGTTACGACATAGGTTGCCATTGGCGTCGAATTCTTAGAAAAGGTTTTAAATTTCAACTCGAATTTGGGGTGAATTTTCACTTTAAATAAGAGATTAGATGGATTTCGTTTTATTGTCTGTTTAATGTGAACCTCGAGGTGAAACAATATATGTAGTTTGTTCGAGTATGGCCCAGGGATAACTTGAAGGAAATAACCTTGGCCCAAACGTGGCCGAGCTTGTTCTAATACGACTTGAATTCAGAGAAATTTCTCAGAGTGTCGCGTAACGTTGCACGATAAACTGCAACTGTCGCCTGCTAACCGCACCTTACATTGTGACGTAACATAATACTATTGTGACAGAACACTAGCTGATTATCACGTGAGAATTAAAAGATTGCGGCAGTTAATTGAAACAGTAATTTTCACTTTTTTCTTCCCGTGTTGTGAACAACTCTCACAATAGAAAAAAAAATTGAACTATTTTTTCGAGGACACAACTATGTGCATTTACGCCTTTTAGTATGATTTGGCGATTTGTTGAGCCTAAACATTAGTATAAGTCATGATTTTGCTTCGCGAAAAAAAACAATTGCTCTGGCGGACCGATAATTTTCACCATTTCAGTTCTAACGAGACTTTTTAGCGAATACTTAAACTGGATCTCGTTTTATGTGAATAACTGTATAAGGCTAAACACTGTTATTAGAGTGATTTTGTCAATTTTGACTGACAGCTAGACCCGCCCTCAGGGCGGGGTCTATCTGTCACTCATAAATGCCCTTGATATAAAATGCTTGAAAGTGTTAGTTTGAAATCTCGAAAAGCGTAGTAATAATCTCTGTTTTTTTAATAGTTACAATTTGAACATATATCATTTCTTTTCTGTTTAACTTTTTGACCCTAAATGTATTAAATTCGACTTTTTGGCCCATAATTCGGGGTTTCAAAGAAATTTTTTGCATTTTTGGGGAATTTGAACCCCACTTTCACATGTTTCTGACATTTATCTAAGATTGATTTCAACTTTGACGCAGAAAGTCTCGTTTTTAAACCTAAAACTTGATTAGAAACACGAAATTTTCGAGATAACGCGAATCTAACGGTGGGTTCGTGGAGTCTTTGATCCTTTGCCTTTTCAATCAGACTCATTAGATCAGATGTATTTTAGCTATTGTGGGTCACAGATGGATCGCGCCGCCAGGGCTGTTTCTACTGCTTTCCAACAAAACCGCACTGTAACAAAAGTACAGTAAATTTACTGGTCATTCACAGTACTTCCATATTTTCAAAGTTAAAAAAACGCCATGTCGATGAGATTTATGCCACACATGGGCAGTGGATGGACCGCAGTGGATTTTTTTACAGTGTAGGGAAGACTTGTTGCTAAATAAAAACTAGTATTATGCTTTATTTAAAACGGGCCCTGTAGGTACGGGCTTTAGAATAGTCCTAACGTATCTCCTGCGTATAATAGGAGTCGACTAAAAGGAAGCAAAGAAGTGGTAGATGGTTTTGCCATCGCCCAGGGCAGATACCACTCACTGCTCTCTACCATGGCGGTTCAGTTACGTTTGTGATATTTTCCGTTTAGAGTGCAGTTGCTGGTACTACATCTACATCTTGTAGTAGCCATTTGCTATTAAGGCGCCGTTGACCGGTCTCGTTTAGAGTGAATTTCGATTGGAATATAAAAAAAAATGACTAAAAATCGCTATTTGTATTCCTTGTTAGGCTATTTTACGACATCTTATCAAGTTTATTATTTTCATCGTGTCAGGGCTTTGTCGCGTAAATAAACTACTGAAGTCAAAAGTCGAATTATTTTGGGAACATTGCGTGAAATTGGCACGTTTTCAACCAAAATATTAAAGAAAAAAACGTTTTTAGTGAAAAATTGTACTTCTTGAATACCGCTTGTGAAATGGTGCGATTATAAAAGCTAGATTAATCGCTCGTCTCAAGTACTATGGTGGGTTCCGCGCGTGGGACTTGGAAAAAAATGCGCCAAATGTTGCACCAGAAAGGACACAGCTTACGTAGACGAGTGGTGATGGATGGGGAACAATGTAATTTGACACCAAAGAATTTTTGACCTGCGGGGGTGTCTAAGTCGGGCGGACACTGTTGCAAGTAAAAAATGGAATCACGACAACTAGCGGGGATCATATCATCCACGCGTGAGCCATAGATGCATCGCGCTCTGCGACAAAGCAAAGCGTGGGGGGGGTGGTTGACTGACCGTATGATCGTTTCGCCTCTGTCCCAACTAATGTAGAAAAATTGTACTTTATTACTACTTGGTGCCTGTATATTGTAGATGTTCATTGTGTGTTTATTTTAATCAGACAAATAAAAAAAAATTGATCTCTCAGAGAGAAAGATAAACTACCCTTAGTTGTTGTCTATTTAGATCCGTCTGAAATAAAAATGTGACATTTTTGTACCAAAACAAAAACATTCATTTCCTATGAAACTTGACCCAACTTTCACCCATGATCTCGGCCCCCCACGTCGTTGAGTTGGAACCCAAGGTCGACGTTATGGTGCAACGCCCATACCCTGTTCTGGGAATGAAAATACTGCGACGTTATGTATAATTTGGGTACAACTGGAAAAATTCGCTTATTTTTACATTTTTCCTTAGTCGGTATAATTTATAAAGAGATTGTTGAATTGAATTGGAGCATTCAATTTAGTGAAAAAATTAAAATATTTATGAAATGTGTTTGCGCGCCGGAGCCGCCGGAAAATTTTGTATGTTTTAATGAAACGTTTGAAATTGCAAGTTCTCTAGACCTTGGTGGGAAATTGTCCTCATAAGACATCGTGTCAAAATACCGATCTCATTTAAATACATTTTATCTGTTCCCAATTAAACAAATATTTGTCAACGCCGGTGGCGGTGGAAGATCTCCGACATTTGGGGGCTCCGACTCGCTGATGAAAAAGGTTAATTAGCAGTATTATACCAAAGCAAATGCGCTCAAGAAATTTTAAAGTGATATTATAGAAACAGAAAAATTGTAGCTGAAAAACTTATTCTAATGGTTGTAAAACGCCGGAGAAGAAAAATCGCCCAATTAGCGAATGATCGCAATTTGTTCATAATTTTGAGTAATTTAGGGGGGATCGGACCCCTAATATTTGTCACCTGAGAAATTGAATCATGATTTCGCTGCGCAATTGATTGTTTAAAGCACTCTTTAACATCAAAATAACTTTGGCGAGTGTCTGACCGCATCCCAGAGATTATAAAGACGTTTAGTTGGAGATTATTTTTGCTTGGTAGATTAAATCGACGATAAGACACGGTTTTAGCGTGTGAACGGGATTTGTTTGTGTTTCTTATTAACCCGTTTGCTGCCATATTTTGGTTAAAAACGTTGTAAATCGAGGATTTTCTCGAACAGGCCAACTTTTGGCTGATTTTTTTTTTCTGTTGATTTGGCAGTTTTTATACGCTCTTTAAGATAGTTGCTATTAGTAACTTTCGAATCGATTCTAAAACCAAAGGATATTCGATTTTGGACACCCTTAGTATCAACCAACCAGCGCTATCTATCATTGACTCATACTTGATAAAATAGCTTTCTTGATATATCTTTATTTCATCACCATTTTTTGTTGTCTGGTCATTTCGGGTGGCCAAATCGACTCGCAGCTAATTTTGGCTAAAAGTTTGTTTTTTGAGTAATTTTTAGCAAATTGTTAATAAAAATGGATAATCCAAAATAAACAAAGACTAATTTCGTCAAAACAAGACTAAATTTACCTTTTTCTAAGAAATATTATTCGATCATGTCTGTGTCGATGATAAAGTTACTTTAGAACCTTACTATTTGCGCGAAACTTTTACAAAACTAATTTTTTTACCCAAAAAAATGAGCGAAAAAAGCAAAGAAGTGCGCACAGATGGCGAGGTCGACATGGTACCGGGACTTAACGACCCATAGCGGGCGCACAGACGGATAAAAAAGGGCAAAAAACGGCGCAGCGAAAAGTGAACAAAAACCGCATCCTCGGATTTACCTAGTTTCTCACAAAAATTAACGCTCTTGGCATTTTTGGGGTGAAAAAGATTTAATTCGCTAAATAAACAAAATGTGGACAAAAAAGATTATGATGTGTGTTTTTAGGTATAAATTTACCTCCAAATACTGCAATTATAAGCTAAGAAATGAGTTTTGGGAAATTTTGCAACAATAATGATGTCTACGATCTTTACTATTAGATGCGTCACTTTTATGACGTCATTATTCCGTATTTATATCACCAAAATCATTTTTCCGATAGGTAACTTATATGAAACAGCAGTAATGCTGATTACGTCACAAACTTGAAATTGCAAGACAGTGCGTGACGTCATCAAAAAGCATTATGGTGACGTCACTATGCCAGTCGTTTATCATGCCACAATCGCGGTTCTTCACAAAAGAATTTGATGTATCGGTGTAATAAAAACATAACACATTCCGAGCCTTTGTTACGATATTAAGTGTTTTAGTGGAATAAACTATCCTCGGACATGGGGGGAGATTATTTTTCGGGCCAAGTGTGGGTAGAAGATAGCCCTCGCCACCGTGGCCTAACCCATCTCACTTCTACGCTTGGAATATATTAAAATCACAATTTATGACGCTATGTCTGCGGTATTTCACGTACCGTGGGAAAAGACGAAATATGCTCTATGGATTTAGGCAGGTTTAGACACGCGCTTATTCGAAAGTGTGGCGAAATATACGGGATGGTAGGATATACCGAGGGACCCTGGGGACGGACGGTCTTCTAAAAAACACTAGGTAGGAAACCACTGTATCCGTTTTCGGCATTTCAAGTTTTTAAAGAGCGCGATCTATGTATAAAATAGAAAGCTATGAATATAAGACAGTATTTTTTTCACTTGGAGAAAATTTTATCCATCGGTGGTAAAAAAAAGTATTTTTATGTTAAATTTGTACCAATTTATGGAATGAAAATGACAATATTTTTTCTTCAAGCTACAATTCTGAATACATGTGAAATCGGAAATTTTGCTAAAGGTTCAAAGTCTTGCTTATCTCTAGTTAGTTAATTACTCTTGCTACTGTCTCCTTGCATGTACTGCATACGGATTCGCAAACACAGAGGCACAGAGGAAAGATAAGTAGTTAGTCCACGTCCCCAGACCAATAGCATAACTAATAGGAATATCGGGATTTTTGATTCGTTTTTGATATTTCTTGCCAGTTAGGTCGTTCATTCGTGTAATCTCTGAATGTGTTACTTTTGACTGTTCAAACATAACGCGATTAATTTTTCCTCTTTCTCGCGTGCAATTATGTATATATATATATATATATTTACTAAATATGTTTTGTTGAGCATGAGTCACAGATGGATCGCGCCCTCCAGGCGCAGTCCATCTGTGGCTCATGCTTGATAAAATAAAATTTCTGATTGAGCGCCCGTATGCTCTCTCGCGTTCTACCAACTTCACATCTTGTATCGAATTTCAACGCGGAAACCAGTTTCCGAGGCAGACTCGTGTGTTTGGGAATTTGGAACATTTTTGTTGGCATGCGTTCTGTGCATACACAAAAAAAAAACCGTTTTGTCTCGATAAATTTACTTTTTATAGGATTTAACTATCTTCTCGGCTTGGATAAAATTTGCCACCGATTTCAAGTTTGGCTACTTTTAAACCTAAGCGTGGACAAAGTGCCAAGTCACCTCTTTTTTCCTGTGTTAGAATATCCTTTATGAATTCAAGATTCGAATCGAGGTGAATGATTCGGATACTCGCTTTTATAATTCGAATTTATGTGACAAAGCTTTTGTGATTTTACGAATAAATCCTACCAAATATAATGGAGAAAGTTTTATAAAATTTATGAAATTCGTTCACAGATCTTCGAAATATAATCAGAATCACAAGGATTCGATTCGAAATGATTCGACTCGATATTCGATTCGAACTATTGTATAAATTATCTGTGCGAGAGACAAACTTGTCTACTGTGAAAAAACGCAGTTAATTTTTCTATATTTCACAGTAATTTTACTTGGTCGTATTGAAATAAAATCACTATTTTGTCAAATATGGGTTATTGATGGAACGCGCCGACGGGGCGCGATCCATCAATACATCAATAGCCCATACTTGTCAAAAATCTCAACTAAAGTCAACTTAGAATTCTAGTAAATATACAATTACTGCAAATAAATGGAAAATTTACTGTGTTTTTGTCACAGTATATAGTAGCAGACAGACCCGACGACAGCGAGGATATGATACTAATATTTGTTTAGAGTTTGCTTTTGGGGTGAACGGTCAAGGAGGATTAGAAATGACTAGTACCAGGAGTCAATTGTTTTTCTGGTGCTAATTACATTTTCGTGTGTATGTTCTTTCACCAAAAATTGTGCATTTTTTGGTCCAATTCGCGATTTTTTTTGGCAAAAATCCCACCCATGCAAGTTTGTTTATTTTTCGCCCAAAAAATTGCGACACACCCCTTATATGGACAGAACTTTACCCCAAATTGCACCTGTCTACACGCTGGTGGTCGGAGTCCCACGCATCCCTGGTTAAATAATAAATAAAAACAAATTCAAAGTTCCGAAGCAGACTGACCACGTATCGGGTTTCGAGTCTTAATCGAAACGATCATTTCCGCGGTTAGTTTTTGTTGTCCAGTCTGTTTTGTTACGTCACTGTCAATTTAAAACATCAATTATGACTCTAAAATGGCATTCTTTATTGCATCATAATAGTAAACAATTAAACTATTATTGTATTCTGTGACATCACAGTGTAATTCAGTTTTTTTTTGTTACATCACAGGTAATGATCAATGTGACGAAGGCACCTGTGCAAATGGCGGGAAATGCGTTCCGATGGATTCAACGTTCTTATGCCACTGTCCAGAGGGATGGACTGGCAGTTCGTGCCACATACGTAAGTTTTTCATACCCGAATTTAATATTACGTCACAATGACGTCACGGAGTTCTTACGTTATCATTATTTTACAGCGACAACCAGTGTATGTGCTGATTCACCTTGCCAAAACGGCGGGACGTGCGTGGGAGATGGAAACGAAATATCATGTTATTGCCGAGAAGGTTTCACCGGACTGCGGTGTGAAGAAGGTATATATATATATTTTAACATCGCCCTGGGAAGATACCACCCACTGCACTTCGTAACTATTCAGTATTCTTTGAGATCGTTTCTACTTGGAATGCAATTTATGGTTTTACAATTTTTTTAGACATTTGGCGTATGGGTGGCCGTTAGCCGATTTCTTTTTCATGCCTTAATGTGAATTTCAGTAATACATAATTTTTTTTGTTTCTTATCGTATCAAGCATTGTTTTTTATTTTATTCACCATGAATTCTTAGTACCGTCCATCAGCAACACATTTCATCGAACCGCTGTTGTCTCGCCTGTGTATAAACAAAATTATATGCATATTTTCTCAAAATTATTGTTCCAAGTATGGGTCACCGATGTATCTCGCCTCGACGGAGTGACTCATACGTGGAACAATCGAAGAAGTAAAATCGCGTTTAAATGGCAAAGCAATGCCTGTGAAGTGTCATGTCATAATCTGGAGAAATATTGTTTTATTACGTCATAGATAACACCAAAATTTTAGGCGGGAACAAGCAATATTATAATGTGTTGAAAGATGAACATATATCGCAATATACGAACATTTCGGTTACTGATATGTGAAAAATTTGACGGGTAGCAGGCCTTTCACTGATATCATATTGAATTTGCGTCAGGCATCTTGGGTTCGAGTCCTTGTCGTTAATCTATGCTCACCACTCAACCCAGGGTATAATAACTTTAGTAAATCAGTCCTGGCATCAATTAATAAGCAAAATTCATATATCGCTTTATAATCGGAAGTGATTCTATCAAAATACGGCCTCGAAAGTTACATTCACCGGATTTTACGCGCCAATTCATGTGTATTTTGTCACGTCACAATGAATTTGAATAAGATGATTTTAACGTCACAATACGATGATTCGTTAATTGACCGTTAGCACTAATTTAACGCACCATTGGTTTCGAATAAATTATCCATAAAATTGGCGATTTTAACGCTAAAACTGCCACTTTATCGGATTTTAAGAATAAATTTTTGCAGAATATGATACGCAACAACTTTCGTACGTAAATTCGTCAGTTTTCTACTTTTTTTTGGCCCAAAATTTCCAAATATGTGAGTATGTCAATAATGTCTTGTGAATGTTACGCTCGCGCGCTTTTCTAAGAAACGGAAACATCGATTCATTAAATGGCTATTTCGTTTTGTCAAGTATTAGCCAGAGATGGATCGCGCTTCCTAAGCTCATTTTCTTCAAACAAAATTTGTTTGACCAAACGTGTTTTATATACTGGCAATTCTTAATTGAAATGTTTTTTTTTTCTTTTACAGATGTGAACGACTGCAATCCTTATCCATGGTAAGCAGATATTTCCATTTTAGAATTTGAAAAATAAAATTTGTTAGAAATGAACCGAGCACCTCCGCTAGGCTTTATTGTGTGTGAAAGCATATAAACTTATAGTGTATAAAGGATATAATAACTTGGTAGACTAAGCCAAACAACGTTAACCCTGTCCATCCATAAGTGGCCGCTAGTACGGGGCCTTGGTCAGGGTGATCCACTCCAAGAACAATTCTAAATAATAAAAAATTCTAAAGTTCAGTATGCAATGCTTTTAGCTTAGGGTAGAGTTGCTGGTATCCTTATTTTGTGTAGCTCCTTGTCATTGAGTAAGTGGCCGTTGGTTAGTTAGCAAGTTTCTTCCTGTAAATACCAGAGAATAATAACTCTAAACAATAATCATTATTTTACAGTTACAACGGTGGGAAATGCATCGACGGTGAAAACTATTACAAATGTTCTTGTCCTGCTGGATTTGCTGGTCCTGATTGTAGAATAAGTAAGTGAATGTTTTTTAAAATTTTTTTTTTATTGAAATTCACTCCAAGCGAGGCCCTAAGCATCTCCTAAAGGGAACCAACCAACAGCCACTCAATAGCAAAGAGCTACTAAAAGATGTAGTACCAGCAACTTCACTCTGAACGGAAAAAATCCCAAACGGAACTGAAGCGTAATGGTAAAGTGCAATGGGTAATATCCGCCCTGGGCGATGTTAAAACTATCTACCACTTCTTTGCTTCCTTTTTATCAGCCTATCTAAAATTGAGTTCGTCAAGTATGAGATACAGATGGATCCCATACTTGAAAACATGTGTTGGGAAGAGTTAGATGGTTTGCTGTCACCCGAGGTGAATATTACTCACGGCACTTTATTATAGCGGTTTTGTTATGTGAAATGTTGTTTGCTTTGTGCTTCGCTTGAGTGCAGTTGCTAATTCCGCTTCTTTGTCGTATCCAATGGTCGTTAACTGGCCTCCTCCCGGTGCTGCTTCCGACCTTGATTAGAGTGAATTTCGATGTAAAAAATATATTAATTTACGACTTAAGATTTGTTTTTAATTTCCAATATGCTGAAGCTAAGATTTATTTACAACTATTATTTTTCAACAGATGTCAACGACTGTGCCTCGTCACCGTGCGCCTACGGGAGCACCTGCGTAGATGGGATAAACGAATACACGTGCGTGTGTCCGCCTGGACGATTCGGGAAACGATGTCAGAAAGGTAACATGACGTCATTGATGACAACATAATTCGATTTTTATTCTATTTTTTAAAATAACAAATAAATTTACTCTTGTCTCATGTATGTCGTCACTATATGATGACGTCACTTTTTACGATCATGCATCTTTTATTATGATGTAACAAGTTTTTTTTTTATATTGTTACAGTTGACGGTCCGGCAGAAGCGTGCTCACGACACGGGACACTCTATCCCCACGGTCAAAGTTGGAATGAAGCTTGCAATAAATGTAAATGCAATAAAGGAGTAGCGAATTGCACTAAGGTATGTTCAATTGCTTCCCATCCGATTTTTACGGGCCAAATATGACAGACATTCTTAATACAATACAGTTCCTGTTTGAGAAATTATTGGTCGAAGTTTTTTTGCCCCTTTCTTTGGGCTCGATTTTCCGCAAAATTGCATAGTCGGGCAAATCCCGCTAACTGCATTTTCTAAAACGATACAATACGGTGTGAAATGTTTAATGTGACTTAGTACTTTGGTTTGTATAACTCTTGTTAGTTGTTTATTCTCGATTGTACTTCGAATTATTTTTTCGAATCGGATCGCTAATTCCATGTTAATAACAAATATCCCATTTTTACTATCACAACTTGTCTCCATCATGGTTATCAAGAGATTGATAGTTTGTAGTGTTTTTTTAATTCACACTGCATTGTCTATAAGCAACAATTTTCATATTTTAACGGCAAAATACAACCGATTTTGGTCAAATTTGACCAAAATCGATTGCATTTTGTCGTTAAAAAATAAAAAATCTAGTTTATTTAGCAAGTTTTTGTTCCTATGAACGATTCGTGATTGATTCAAATAAATTGTGCTTCGAATCGCCGAATCGAATTGCCTATCCCCATAGGGTTCCTGAAAATAAAAAAAAAATGTAACACAAACATCATTTTTTTCAGATATGGTGTGGACCGCCAGTATGCTTTACGAGTTCGATGTCTCAAAATTCACCCTGCCCTCGTGAGGGGCCATGCGAAATACTGCCACCAAGCGACTGTTTTACGCCAGAGTGCAAAGCACGCGGAGTCTGCCGAAGTGTGTCAGAAAACCCGTCCAGAGGATGGCCTCCACTAGATGTCGCTCCTCAGTGTTTTCCGAACCAAGTAGAATTCCCTCCCACCAATTGCGCCAGGATTACGCTGGTGTTCGACAGAGACGAAATGGCACCGGTAATTATTGATCAATTTGTACCATAGTTGTATCTTTGGTTTATTTCTTACAGTTACCGGAGTGCCCGGTTTGCTCAATCGGTAAAGCGTTGGGAATTCGCTTCCAGCTACGCATCTCTGATCGTCATGACGCAGGTTCGAATCCCGTTGGGAAATGATGAATATATATGCGAGAGGGGTTTCACGAAAGCGCCGCTTCCTCCACCAACCATTATTTCGATGTAAACTCAATCGATCTAGAAAAACCCAAAATAATATTATCTTAAAAGAACTTCCTGTAACACTCTATCCACCTATCAAAATCAAGCTTATACCTCTTCTTTAATTTCGCCCATTTTTCTACAAAGTCCTGTTATATGTCAAATTTTACAGTGTAAAATTTGACATATATCATGATTTTGCTACAGAATAAATCAAAATTACTTTTATATAAACACATTCCTTCTAATAATACATACTATCTTCAACACAGGGCATCTATGTTCAAGATATATGCAATGCAATCCGACTTGTGCCAGCCCTTATCCAATACGCATCCGTATATCAACTGGTCATTAGATGTGCTATACAAAAAGACAACTCAGACGGAGTACAAATAACAATAGTAAGTATTTTTGATGACGTCATACCCTGTTGCGTCATATGTATATTTATGATCTATTATATAAATGCCATGGTTCATAATATATTATGTTTTCATAGTAATCTTTCGGCCTTGCTTAAAGCGACTTTCTATAAAAAACTTATTGAAACGTCACGCATTGTTATGACGTCACAATATATAGATTATGTTAACAATCACATGAAAATAAGACATTGTTTCTCAACAAATATCACTTCAAAAGTGAAGTAATGTCACAATCGCTTTCTAAATTTAATTCTAACGTCATAATATATTTTTTCCAGTCAATGAATTCAACGAAGGACGGTGACATGGCATCACACGCAGCAGACGCGCTTTCAAATGCACTAACTAACGGAGCATCAACGTTTCCTCTGCTTGACGCGATTAAGGAAGTCAAATTACAAACTACAATTGTGGTCAAAGATGGACCTGCAGGTATGTTTGTTTTTAACGATAATCTTCCTTTCTGGCAAGGATTAGGTTATGAGTACTGGCTCATTAAACCAACCTCTACTCTCTACTCGAACCAAGAATGATCGTGTTCATTTTGTTAGGTATGGAGGCCACAATACACGTGCAGTTGTCTTACCGATGCATTGCGTTGCATTCCGGGTAACAAAATACACGCCTACATTGCTTTGTGTTAATCGTGTTCACATGTGTACAAAGCAGAAACGCAAAAAAACGAAACGAGCACTCTGCGTTAGCTTTCATAGCAAACCGTTCTGTTTCATTGGAAAACGTAAGTAAGTGCATGCGGGAAAGGAAAGCCGAGAATACAGCTTAACCATATTGCGAACCACGACCTCTCGTGCAGAATTCAAATCGGGGTGAAGGTTTTGGATTATCGTATAGCTGACCGGGTTCAGTTTCACTATAATAGTCCTATTAATATTTAAATTTTTTATCTTCAAACATTCATTAAATCTTTTTTTCGTTTCAGCTCCACAGTTCCAATACATGATGCCGTTACTGATATCGCTGGTTGGAGCAGTTTTATTGTTATGTTCTCTCGGAATATTGTGCTGGTGTTTCGCCCGACGAAGAAGACGAAGGCGTCGACGTCATCATGAAGACGTCATGACATCACGTAACGATTTACCTATGGAACGTGATAATAGTTCGAAAACCTTACTCCCACAAAGGCAAAACAACTTAGCGGAAATCTCAGCGAAACTCACCAAATCGAACCGAACTGAAGAAAAGAATTTATACAGACGAGAAGTTCTCCAAGTTCGAGTTCGAAACGAATCCGAATCTGATGTCGAATCGCCAGATATGTCGAAGCAGAGCCTCAGTGTGTCTCCACCACCAACAAAAGTCGTTCAACAAAGCGGCCGATCATCGTCCAGAGGTATTCCTATGGCCGCACACAGTTCCCGTGACAACCGTCGATATGCATCACCACCCACTACGTCAACGAATCTCGATGATGTCAGCGACGATGACGACACAGTTCATGATGAAGACAGCGTTTTTCTGCGACCGTCATCTCGTCATGATGATTTCACAGCGTCGTATTCCTCCGATTCAGAGGTTGCGACCTTCTTATATCATCCTCCACAACGACGCGAGCAGCCTCGCGCATCAGACGTTACTCCCACTCCCTCTCGCACAGAGACCACACAATTCTCACGACTGCCACCTTACGAAAGCGTTGTTAACAGCCGACATTCGTCTGCGTCGGGGATCGCAGGCAGATCCACATCACCCCCACCTTCATACACTAGGCATTATAAGCCACACTTTTCACGGACACAACAGCGGGCTTGTGCATGTTCCCCTTCGAACAATAGTGACGTCACGACGATGACGTCACAACAACAACATGCAAGACAATTACCTATGACGTCATCACACCAAAGATTGGCGTCGACGTCTTCAAACTATTTAACAGAAGGCAATAGTAATAACAATAACCGGTATTCTATTTCTGCTTCTAATAGAAGTATAAATCGTAATAACTCCGAAAACCGGACGCGGACGCCGGATATCCGAAGGTCTCCGGCACCGGACAGCCGAAGGAATTCGTCCGTTTTATCGGTCAACTTGCGACAAACTCATAACGTCACTGTTTGAAACATTGTTTTGAACTTTTTGCAGATTTTTTATGTCAATTTTTTATCGCAAAGAAACTTATTTCTTTCAAGAACTGCTTTGAATTTACCCAGTTTTTTTTCAATCAGGAACAAAATTTGGATACCAGACTTTGAAAAGAATAATATACCAGAATTATGAGATAAAATTCGCAACCCATACGATGTGAAATTATATAATTGTTTTGCCAACGTTTCGAGCGTGTAGGGGTCTGAAATGCATGTCTACAAAACAAATGTATCGTTTTGTATCAATCGCGCAATTTTATATAATTAGAAATACTAGTATTCCGATGTCAATGCTTGATCGGTTTTTCGTATACGCAGATTTCAACATCATGCTAAATTTTAATCCATAACATTTCAATTGGTTCAGGATATTTTTTTTCTGATTTTCAAATATCGAAAACTTTTTAACATAACTCAATAAATTGGATTGAATTTCGAATGTTCAAAATATTCAAATCGAAGCGTAATGTTTTAACTATATATCTAGAACCAAAAAGTTACACTCAAGATTTCAACTAGCCTGGTAACATCTGAATTTCCATAATTTTCTTTTTTTCTAAAACGGTTTTGAAAAAATGTTTTATCAAATATTATCCCAATTATTAATCGATTGTACAATTTTATGGGTAAAATTTTTGAAACAGAAATAAATTTACGTTTTCTGTACAGTTCATCAGTGGCTCATGCTTGACAAAAAAATTCTAGGTTCTGATGGTTTTAGATGATAAAATGCGCAGAAGTCGCGCAAAATATTTTTGTAAAAATAATTACATCCTTCAGTTGAAATATTTTTCTATAAATTTCTAAAAAATATTTTTAAGTTCAAAAACAATTTTTTGTTATGTCTCCCTACTCCCCGGCCCTAAACTTTTGTTTTCTATGATCATGTGACTTTTGTTTTTAATAGAATCCCGGTTACCATAGCAACGAGAAAATTGTCAAACATCCTTTTATTTCTTTAATTTTTTTTTTCATTTTTTTCTGATCATGAGTAAAAAATCACTTTTTTGCCCCAAAAATCTCCCGGAATTATGTTTTTTCCAACATTTTATTTCAAAAGAGCAACTTCTCGATGTAAAATTTATTTTTTTCACGAAAATAAAATAAATTTTTTATCGAATTTTTAGTCTGGAAGCTTATTTTTTATTTTTAACTGCACTTCGCTTTTTACGTTTTTTTCCTTTATTATTTTTATCTTATTTTGTGTCCGTTTTTTTTATTTTTATGATCATATTTTCTTTTAGTTTGTTCTCCTCTATAACCTCTAAAATCTGGTCACGCTATGATAAAAATCCAGCAATTTTACCGATATTTCAAAGTAATTTGCTAAAACTAGAGCTTTTAGCAAAACCACTTTAAAAAAGGTTGAACATTTTAGGTATATTTTGAAAAACTTCACTAATATATTGCGAAAATGCGCCTTTGCCTAATTTTCCATAGATTTTAATATTAGAATCAAATTCGTTGGAAAGATCTGATTCGAAAATTCAAAATGTCAGTAGAAGCCAACATTTTTTTGGTTCAATTATATTATTAGATGGTTAACCCCATTCAACATTGTGTCTCTCAATTCAAAAAAATCATCCGAGCAAAGTAAATTATTTTCACCCAGTCCATGCTTTAAATTTAAGAGAAAATTCACTTTTTTGTGCTTATCAATCATTTCTGGTGGGATTTCTCATTTTCTCTTGGGAAAATAATCAAGAAATTTCACCAAATTTCGTTCGTATTCTCATGATTGTGCTTCATATTTTTGTAATTTATTGTTTTTTCTTGTTTATTTAAATTATTACTCTCAAAATTTCACTAAAAATCACTATTTTCAACCCGGATAATGGTTTATTGCCGAAAATTCATCATATTTCACAAATCCACAATTTTCATGGTTCATGAACTTTGAACTCTGACCTCAGCAGGGTCGACCTCTTGAATTTTTTCGAAAGGTCACTTGTATGGGCCAAACATCATCATGTGCATTTGAGCCACTGTTCTAGTGAAATTATTGCTCATATATTCACCGTGATTTCACTGATCACGAGATTCACCGTGATTTCACTGATCACGAGATTTATCTTGATTTCAATGCTCCCAAATTTATTGAGATGAGATCTAGCTTGGCTTTTATAATTTCCTCATCCAGTTGACACGGCCATACCTGTATCACCCTCTTTAGACCTCGCATTTTCGAGTTTATTTTACGAATTTGAAAAAATTCGACATAAGATTTAAAATTAATGCGCATATTTCAAAGCTTTAAAATTAAAAAAAAAAACAATTTCAATCAAAATATCCTTATATTGTTGCAAATTTCGAAATCCCATCATTCATAATAAGCATAGATATCTGTGCATTTACCATTGCCCCAAACATGGACTGTAGATGGTGAACAGAGCCGAAAAGTTCGAATCATATATGTCTTTTGCTTCGACATTTTCCAAATTTAAAAATAAATTTTTGAATGATTTTCTAAACTTCACTAATTTGGCTGTCATGCGTGTTGTTAAAGGCGTCTAAAACGAAAAAAACGAAATGGTAGATGATGGTTTTACCATCGCCCAGGGCAGATACCACTCTCTGCACCTTACCATAGCGGTTCCGTACGGGATGTTTTCCGCTTAAAGTGCAGTTTCTGGTACTACATCTTGTAGTAGCTCCTCGATATTAAGTGGCCGTCAGTTGGTTCCTTTTAGGCTCTGCTTCTGGCCTTGCTCAGAGTGAATTTCAATAAAAAATCTTCTTTTTTTTATCAAGCATGAGACACAGATGGATCACGCCTCGACGGCGTGATCCATCTGTGGTCCATGCTTGACAAACACGTTTTTGCTGATTTTTTGTGACTGAAAAACTTTTCAAATGCACCAATTTATTCAATTTCTGCAACGGTGCTTTTTTTTAATTTAATAATATCAATTTTTTTTTCAATTTCGTGTTCCTTTTTTTAATTTAATTTTTCCGCGTGTATATAAATTTGCTGATAGTAATATTGTGATATGTAAATAAAAACAACAAAGTTTCCTATTTCTATTGTTTCGTCATTGATTACGTCATTAGTAGGGATCTTTGAGTTTAAGAAGCTAAGTCGAGGATGTGAGGGAAATAGCGAACTTTAGTGTGTAAACGTTAAATAGTGGGTCGCCGAATAGTTTAATCATTAAAAGCGGTCTTAATATGCATAAAGCGTATCATCCCTAATCGCCCTTTTATTTGCAGTTTCCAATCCCGTTGGATATGATTATGAGATTATTGCTGGGCACCTCGCCGTGGCACGGTAGTTTACGTAACCTCTCGTTGACGGGTTAGTCCGCCATTATCATTAGCCCGGCTCGGTCGGTTAAGCGCGATCGCATTGTCCGGAAGGCCGATGCGTGACCTTTTGCCACCGAGCGCGCCCTTCAGCAAGGCACTAAGCGGGTAGTTGTAACATAGAACAGATACACAGTCATTACAAAGGTCCGTGCGCCTTCAAAAAAAAAATATAAAAAAATCCTTTTCTTCACTTGGGCACCGGGATTTTGTTACATGGTTGAGCTGTATTATAAGCTTTCGTCTCCCGCAGATGAAAGGAAAGCATAAGTACATCGATACCAGTCCCGGATTCGCGCCAAACCCGACTATTTTTGAGACTCGGCTGCACCACTAAATATTTTGCTAAATAATCAGAGTTGCGACCGTTTGAGAGATTGCCAAGTCTGTCTGTTCGGGTGGTCTAGTCTGTCAGTTAATAATCATTAGTAGTTTCACCCAGTATATTATTACTTCGATAAGATTTCTATGAAATACAATCAACAATAGCATATATATATATATATATATATATATATATATATATATGTAATGGCGTATTCAGAGCCTTGAAAAGGGGAGAGGAGCCAAAATTTCAACGGAGGTCAAATTATGACGTCATAATGTGCGCCAAATTCAAAAAATTTCCCCCCCTGGAAAATAGCGCTTTTATTGCACATTACCCTAAAACATGCCCAAAATTTTTACAAAAGGGATTTCGGATCCTAAAGTGGATTTTTTTCAGCCGGTGAGGGAAGGGACCATGTCCCCTACTTACGCTAGTGTATATACGGAAAAGACGGACAATAAAATCGTACGAAAAGGGAATGAAAGGGAGCGAAATTAAAATCTATTGGTTTGAAGTATGATCGAACCCGAGGAACATTTTGACATAGAAGATAATTTGCCAATGCTATTAGATTTGTATACCAGGATACTGAGTAATGTATCGCCATATGTATGAATAAACCCCAGGTATTGTTACTCCAGGCCCTCCTAATGATTTATTCCAACAAATTCTTACTGGATCTTTTTCTGAAGTTCCATAAAATACTGTTAAACGAAATCTAAGGCGTGTACGTGTAAATCGATTGGGGATTATGAGATTGCTACCTGCCAAACCTAAAACATACAGTCGGTGTATGTGAAGTTGAGTACATTACCGACACAACAAAAATTTATTTTATTAAGCAATATTCACAGAAAAACCGCATCCTATCGGTACGTGTAAAGACAAAAATTTACTGACTTGGAAAAGGCACGAAGTTTAACGTAGTTGTGGATAGAAAGTGCAACAGAACGCAATGCCTGTTGGTTAACCTCGTTAGCATCGAAAGGTGGAGGTCTCGTGTTCGGGTCCCTGTCCGATTTAGAGGCCTTTGCTCACCACTCGAGCTAGGGCCGGGTAGGACAACATAATTTAAAATTAGAATCTGATTCGGATATTTTTTTGAATCGCCGAATTCATAAAAATAACAAATATCCCATTTTTACTATTACCATTATTGTCTCCCATATAACTACGAAATCTACAATTACGAATTACAAATATTAGCATGAACACGACTTGCCGTGTATTTCCCGTGTATTTTCAATTACACTCCAAAGCAAGAGCAAAAATGGTCATTTTAACGACAAAATACAATCGATTTTGGTCAAATTTTGACCGAAATCGAGTGCATTTTGTCGTTAAAAATGAAAAATTTCACTTCATTTAGAAAGTTTTTGTTCCAATGACCGATTCGAATCACCGAATTGAATTGCCCAGACCTACACTCAACCCGGGCTGTAATAATCTGAGTAGTCTCGTGATAACCGGGAAACCGACCCCGTTTCTCTATATAAGAGACAGTTGTCAATACTTGCCAATGGTGAGCCACCTATATGAGTGAACGTAAAAAATGGAATTGGCTTCCTTTTGTTGACACTACACCATCTTTAGTTGACATTCAAACAATACAATCTTATTCTTAATCGGACGCGGCATTTCCTCCATCATCTCAGCGCCAAAAAGTACTTCACAATAGCTGAAAAATTGGCTAAACTTAATTTAGTACACCTTAATTTAACTCATTTTGTTTGATTCAAAGTATTTCGGCGCTCATCCGCTCACCAAAAGTGTGTATTTTTTATAAATGGACATAAAAACAATCATTTCGACAGCGAAATGCCATGGACTTTTATAGGGGGACAAATATTTTATACCCTATACCCAACAACCGTTACGCACGGACCTTTCTAGTGACTGTGTATTTATTCTATGCTACAGCCACCCGAGAAGTGCCTTGTTGACAGGCACGTTCCGTGGTGAACGGTCAAGCATCGAACCGTCAGCCTTTCGGACAATGCGATCGCGCTTAACCGACTGAACCACCGAGCCGGGAGAGAGGAAATGGAAATAGAGGTTGCTAAGTTTATGGCGTCATATTGTGCGCCGCAAGTGAAAATTTTTTAAACAAATTCACAACCCAAGTTTTTCAAGATTATTCTATTTATAAGTGTAGGTTGCTTAATGTATCGCTGCTTACACCCTTGACCAAGCAAGTTCGACAGAGGAACTCCTCTAGTTTTCTGCCTCTAGTTATCGTTGGTCATCTTGATTTTATACCCGCAGTTTTACGCAGTGACATTTTCTATATGTGACTGACAGAGACCAGAGATTTGCACAAAGAGGAAAAGCGGTAAAAATTATTGCACACTATTAGGGCTGGGCAAAACCGAATCATTTGAAATTCGAATCTAATTCGAATAATTTTTTTCGAATCGGATCGAATCAATATTTCTTTGTAAATAACAAAGGGCGCATTTTTACTATTATAACCTGTCCCCATTGTGAGAATAAAGTCAATTTATAGTTTGTAGTGGATTTTCAATTCACACTAAGAGCAACAATTTTCATATTTTAACGACGAAATACAATCGATTTTGGTCAAATTTGACCAAAATCGATTGCATTTCGTCGTTAAAAATGAAGATCCTAGTTCACTTCACAAGTTTTTGTTCCTATGGACGATTCATGATTGATTCGAATTAATCCTGCTTCGAATCGATTCGAACCACCGAATCGATATGCCCAGCCCTACACACTACGGAAGTGCACACACAGAGGGGCGCTCTACTCGAATTGTACACAGCAAACTGCGCCCGGTGTCATTGAACGTCGTACAATTCCCCATGATGCAATCAATCCCAATAGAACTATGATTAACACAAGCATAACAAACAAATTATACAGGATTTTTATTTCACTATTTTTAACCAAAAAATAAAAATAAGCCCACCACACGTTTCCTGGCACGGTATTCTTGCATAATTTGCCTTTTCCAGGTTTGCTTTATTCTTATTGTATTATATATTCACGTGTATTGTGGCCTTTTAATCAATAATTTTCGCTCACCCCACAGATACATACACACACACACATATATATATATATATATATATGAAGCACGGGAGGTGCATGGATCGTCACAAATTTGTGCTACCACTGGTAGATCCAGGAAGGGCCTTGGACAGGGTGGCCCAGGGTGATAAAGAAGTGGCTATAAAAAAAAAGTACGTTTTACAAAAGAAGAATACTAATTTTGACGGATTCTATTTTTTACGCCACTTCTTAGAGTGGATTGCGCTGTCCAAGGCCCTGTACTAACCGGCCACTTATAGACAGACAGAATTAGAATTGCTCGAAAGATATGATCTTTTCATGTTAGGCTTAGCCTATCCAAGTCATTACACCCTGGGTTGAGTGGTGGGCATGGATAAGCGAGTCGGACTCGAATCCCAGATCTTCAACCTGCGATGCCAACATGTTTAACCACTAGCCATCGCACCCACATTATTCTGGAGAAACTACTACAAATAGAAAAAATTTCGCGCTTCTGGGTTGCGGTTGCCCTTCGGACACTAATTTTGTATTACAGGAAATTTCGGCCGTGAAAATGAGTTTTTCTTTATTAATTTAAAAAAAAGTTCGCCGCGCAGATTGTTACAAATAAGAATGCATTGTTTATAAATAGACAAAAAATAAAATAGCTTCCTTCAAAAGGAATTTCTGCCCCCCGGTCTATACTGAAAACTCATATATCGATTGTTGAAATATGTTGTGGCCGATGAATAAAATTTATCTCTTTATCTAAATCCGCTACTGCTATGACCCAACAAATAGCTTCGGTTATCTTCTGCATAGACCTAAACTTTTGAATTTTCCTTAGTGTCGGTGCAAGACTGTAAATCGTTGTGAATACGCATCGAGTTGCGCGTCTCTGATTGTCAAGACGCAAGTTCCCGTGAGGGGTGATGATTATGTATGAGAGGCATGTCTTATGGAAGGGTAACAGTCTTCCCCCAAGGGTTAAGAATACCCTCAGAATTTCGGCGTACAATTAGTTATTCTACATGAGCTACAGATCGAGCTATCGATGACTCACGCGCGAAAAACCACGCTTCAGAAACACATTTGCGCCTGGGTACCAACAGAATGACTGAATCCTGTTTCCCTTACAGAGTCCGGAGCTTAGACGGAAGCGCAACCAACAGAATGACTGAATCCTGTTTCCTTACAGAGTCCGGAGCTTAAACGGAAGCGCAAATGTTATGATCGCTCAGGGCAGATACTCGCTCACAGCACATGACGGTTAAGTTCCATTGGGAATGATTTTTTTCGCTTGGTGTGAAGTTGTTGGTACCACACCTTGAAGGAGATCTGAGTCACATAAGTAAGTGGCTGTTAGTTTTTTTCTGTTTGCAGCTTCGCTTAGAAGAGTGAATCTCAATACAAAAACTTAATCACGTTAACACATGCGCCAAGACACTATCCTCTCATTGCTGGCAGCGGGATAGTTTTCATAAAAACTTCTATCTGTCTAACGGTATACTAAAAACTTGGCATCTCAAAAAAAACACATGCACATATGTACAATTGATTGAAATACAAAATGCCTCAAATTCTTCTTTTTTTGCAAAAAATCGTTTTATTCAATTTGTAAAAACCACAAAGATGGTAACAAAATAAGCAAATATGATTGTATTTGTTTTGAGACGAAGTAAGGCTGGGAAAAATCGAATCACTTGAAATTTGAATCTGATTCTAATAATTTTTTCGAATCGAATCACTAATTCTCTGTTAAATATAGAATATCCCAATCTCACCTTGCCCCATTGTGAAAATGAGGAAATTTAAAGTTTGTAATGTTTTTCAAATAACACTAAGAGCAACAATTTTCATATTTTAAAGATGAAATATAATCGATTTCAGTCAAATTGGACCAAAATCGATTGCGTTTTGTCATTAAAAATGAAAATTCTAGTTCACTTAACAAGTTTTTGTTCCTATTAACTATTCACGATTGATTCGAATAAATTGTGCTTCTAATCGAATTGCCCATCACTATAGGGTATAGGTAAAGTGTCTCGTCATCCTCCTGTTGTAGCACATGACATGAAAGCCAAGATATAATAATCTCTTACAGGATTCGAATCCAGGACGTTAGAGATGCTTAGAACGAAGTATATTACTAGCGATTTTAGGGATTTAGCTAACCGGGCACCCAGGATCACCCTAGTGACCACTAAATGAAAATTTAGGATTTTATCCTGCAGGAGAGGAAAGCCGAGAAATACCGCATAACCATACAGCACTCGAGACTTCTCGTGCATGTACCAGTTCCAAATCAGGTAAAGGTTGTGGGTTTCATTCCACACATTAGTCATTTACAATATAGTCCATTACGAGCCGGACTCAAACTCGAGATATTCAACCTGCAATGCCAATATGTTGATCACTAGGCCCACAAATGTTGGATAAGATTCTTGGAACCAAAGTCACATACGGATTCATTTTCACAAGGACAGTGGAGCATAGGATAGGCAGTTCGTTGCACGACCCCACAAATAGGGCTGGGCAATTTGATTCGTTAATTGAATGATCCGAAGCACATATTTTTTGAGTTCATCGTGAATCGTTCATAAGAACAAAAACTTGCTAAATTAAGTGGAATTTGCATTTTTGATGTCAAAATTCAATCAATTTTGGTCAAATTTGACCAGAATCGATTGTATTTTGTCATCAAAAAGCAAAAATTAATGCTCTTCGACATGAAGCATGAATTGAAGATATACTGCATTTGTTTATGCTAATATTAGTACTGGTAACTCATTAGCAATTATAAATTTCTTGATTTTCATGATGAGATGAATCGAATTGTAGCACAGCAGAAGGAAAATATTTGTTATCTATATAGAATTAGTGATTCGATCGGATGAAAATAATTATTCGAAACAGATTCAAATTTCAAAGAATCCGGATTTGCCCAGTCAACCCGCAAAACATATTTTGAAGAAAATGACACAAACTTTTCAGTCATCCTGGAACGACTCCGTTCAGATCAACACACGCAAATTGTCCGCAAATGATTTAAATCATATAGAATTGTGACCAGGCGGTTGGGTTAGGATAACATTTTTATCCTGTGGGAGAGGAAAGTTGAGGATATGGCTCAACCATTTGACTAACAACGCGATCTGGGATCGTGACCAGGCAGTTGGGTTAGGATTACATTTTTATCCTGTGGAAGAGGGGAAGTTGGGAATATGGCTTAACCATTTGACTAACAATGACCTCAGAACTGGAGCAATCAAGTGGAAGCACTATCAGGACTTCCATCCGACATCTTCATAACTATCATTTTCTTGCAACTGTGCTGCTTTTTTATACATGCCTTTTCTCTGAAGCCTGCGTACTGACTTAGCTTTTTCAGAGTCTTTGAATTCCTGCTGCGTCTTCGACAAATCGGATTCAAAAATTTTCTTGACATTGATCGCAATACCGCTGTTGTGTATTATGTCGGAATTTACACTGTTTATAATTTCATTTCGATAATCTGGTGTCAGTTTTCCTACAGCATGCTCATAGATAGTTTTTGTTATTTCGCTTTTCATTGCATTATCGCACCAAATACCAGCGATCGAATGCGCTGTTGTTTTCAACGCTTCTTGGTCCCAGCGCCAGTCAATAACGTCGCTGCCATACTCACAATCATACAGAATTAGAGGTACCGCAGACACGGCACCATAGTTTGGTCGTCCTCGCGAATTTTCAACATCAAGTAACTGGTCTATTATTGTGGCATCTTCGCAGCCGTTACCAATGCGACATAAAACATAGATCATAAGTCTAATTTGTCGATACACGAACCCTGATCCTGTTATTGTGAACTGAATCATGTCGCATTCTTTAAGAGACGAGTTTGACTGAGATAAAACATCGATGTCAAAACTCTTCAAATTTCGTACAGTTCGCTTTTCCATATTATCTGCAGAAAGTTTAGCGAAGTTGATAAAATCATGCTTCCCGACTAATTTTTGAGCGGCTTCTCTCATCAGGTCGACATCAAGACTTCCACGAGGCAAAAAGTACCGGTATGTTCTGGATAGACACCTTCTTCGCGGAGAAAAGTTTTTTGACACCGGTGACCAGGCCAACACCCTGATATCCATGGGAAGAGCTTCATTTAAAAGTTTAACATATGGAATCTCTTCATGATCTTGGGATTTATCTGAAATGTCATATTCATTCTGATCTGGGGAGCTTTCGTTGCCGTCTTCAATTGAATCTGTAAAAAAAAAGTCTCGATTTAAACTTCCATTCCAGTGGGTATAAGCAGAGAATTACCCCGTAAAGTTTTTTCTTGACTGAAATTCATTTAAGGCTTATTAAAGCATCCAGATTGAATAAATCAGCATAAAGTTATATTGCAAAGAGCCAATACAACCTGTAATATCAGCAGGTGCACTATAAGCGTAAGCGAGTGGTATCTGCTTCAGTCGATCATAAAACCATCTACCCATTGTTTTCTTTCAATTTAGTTTTGGGATTATTCACTATTACCCTTGTCAGATTGTTGGACCATTTGCAAATAACAGCATTACTTTAACTGGGGTTGAATTTAGCATGGAAGATTTCTCGTCTCTACATGATGGAGTACAGCGAATTAGCAGAAATCCAGTCACTTTGGGCGGGATGGCCTAGTGGTTAAACATGTTGGCATTGCAGGTTGGAGATCTCGGGTTCCAGTCCCAGCGAGTCCGGCTCTCTTATACATGCTCACCACTCAACCCAGGGTGTAATAACTTGGGTAATCCGAGTCGAACGGGAAAGAATCATATCTTTCCAGCAATTCTAACCCTGCCCGTCTATAAGTGGCCACTCGTACAGGGCCTTGGCCAGGGAGATTCACTCCTAGAAATGACTGTAAGAAAAAAAAAGGATTAAAATGCTTTTTGCACCTGTGCGCCTTAGTGGGCATCACCCCATGATATCGGTCATAGTCGATCGGTAATCAAACCAGATGGTGAAAAATTTATTTTGTGTAGCATGGGTCACAAATGGCCACTCCCCTGTAGGTGCAGTCCATCAGTGACTCATACTGAACAAAATATGTTTTGTATGTTTTTTTAATTAAAGAGAGTTGTCTAATTAGTTGACATAGCATGACTTATGACATGCAGAAAATACATTCAGGCAATTCAAAGTCCAGCACACACTTGACAAACCCTCAATCGGGCCTAGCTGAAGAAATCTGTCCAACAAAGGCTTTAGTCAGACACTAAAGGAATTTATTCAAACTTTTTTAGAAAATTTCGTTCTGGAGGGAGTAGTTTTCTTTGGAAGTCAGAGTAGCAACTCAGAGCAGCTAAAATATTACCACCTAAACTAGATATCGGGCATCAAATTTCCTTGAAAAGTTTTCTGATAGTTTTACCCCAAAACTGGAACTATTTGCACCATTAGTTATAACCTGATTAGCAGTACAAAGTTAATCTGGGCATGTTATTTGAGTGACGTTTTCCGTTTAGAGTGCAGTTGCTGGTACTACGTTTTTAGTAGCTATTTGCTACTCTTTGCTACTGGCCGTTAGTTGGTTCCTTTTAGGCACTACGTACTTCTGGCCTTGCTCAGAGTGAATTAAAAAAAAAATCCAGACTGCGGATAAAAAAATATCCCAAAGAATTTGTTGTTAAAATTACCATTAAAATCTCTTTTTCCTCTTTGCCATACCCCATATCCTTCGTTCAAATTTGTGCGCAGATTGGCACATATAACCTGCCCAAGTCCGCTAACATCTTTATCTGTTCTTCCACAGCGGTCAAAGTCTAAGCGAGGTGAAATCCTTTGGATGAGTTGTTGTCGTAGCAATGCTTCCAAAAAGATTCTCTCTACCACATTTGTATGGCCTTTGATTGTTTTATCTGCGTTAGTACTCCACGCATACGCCATGTAATCCCATCCTAAATACGCAACTTTGAATGCAACGCGGCGTAAATTATAATCGTAGTGATCAACCATATCTTCTATATCAGGATGTTCAACTCTTACTTTATCTCGTCCGTCAACATTCGTACTACTTCTCATGATTGTATAACTATCAAGTTGTCGCTGCATTCGAATAATTTTATAAACGAGTTGTGATTTACGAAGATCAAATAAATATTCATAATCAAATGAAGCTTTATTGTATTTCCTTAACGACTCTTTATGAGCTCGCAGTTCTTCTTCGGTTTCAAAACTGTGATTTTTACGACAAAAATTCCAGAGTAATGATTTGAAATTTGATCCCAAAGCCAGCTGGGATTTCGTATGCTTGCTCAAGAGCCATTTCGAACAGAGTAAACGCATAATAAATACTGTTAAGTCTGTCATAAAAGAAATCGTAAATCAAATAAAGAATTCATTGATATTGTACTGCTTTCCAGATCATGTTGATCTGCAAGTATTGGTGGCCAGATTCGAATATATATTTTGGGTTCAGATCAAATCAAATTATAAAACAAATATCTATATGTTTTTTATTGGTTGCCACTTCTTAGAGTGGATCACCCTAACCAAGGCCCTTGTACCATTGGGCACTCATAGACGTACAGGGTTTGAGTTGCTGGAAAGATATGATCTTTCCCGTTCAACTTAGCCACCAAGTTATTACACCCTGGGTTCAGTGGTGGCAATAGATTAATGAGTCATATCATGTTAACCACTAGGGCATCGCAGTGCCAGCAAACTCTTGGGTGTAAAACACAGCGCATGAACCCGTTCACCCCTCTTTCCTTCTATTTAGTCACCTTAAGGCACGCAAGAAAATTGATTGAGTCAACCGTGAAATCGGCAACAAAAGAGAATCGTCGTGCATAGAAATCAGAGTGGCAGAATATTGTTTTCTTCCGTTGTCTGAAATGTTGGTGTAATTTTTTCAGATATTTCATAGCAGTATTGACGTTTTCGTACTTTTTACTACAATTTGGTTTGCTACCAGAAACTCGAAGAGATTTTTCGTTCTCCCAGCAAGAGGTATATCATGAAAAGCAGGCAATTTGCTGAACTTGATTCTGATTAACTCATTTCCCTCAGGTGTCCGAGTGACAAAATAGCTGGCCTTCCGAAGTCTGCATGAAATAGTGTCTTAGCGCTGAGTGAGCATTCAACATTTTGTTAATCCACATTAATTTGACCGATCACACCACTTCTAGTTTGGAACTGATTTCGGATGCATTTTTCCATATAGGGCTTTTCTCATCCACTCAAAAGTGAAATAAACCAGATACCAATCATCAAGACAGCAAAGAATTCATTTATCTTTCTACTAAACTGATAGAAGCATTTGAATATCTTGTTCCTTTTTGTATCACAGAGCAGACTGGTATTCCATTAAACACTGCTTTGATGAAGCTGCTTTGAATAGTAATTCGAGACGTAAGCGCAAACAACAACACCGTTTATGTTTCACTAGTCCAACATATCTAGTAGAACTAGTGGCAACCACTTGGTGCATTGAACTAGGTTTATAATTTATAACACTTAATTTATTAATTTCTAAAAAGAAATTATAAAACAATGAAATTTATTTTCATAATATATATATTAATAAACAGCATCACACAAAGAAATACACATATTATTATACAAGCATTATTTATTAAATTAAAAAGCATACAGATTGACCAAGGTTGGTAAGATCTTGTTTTTCGTGACAGATTTGAAAACAAAAAATTACCTAATCTTAGAAATGTTAATAAATATATACATATATATCAATGCACAGTACTAGTGTTTTCATAGGACAACTGCAAATTGTATCAATTCAGATAAATAATTCAATCACAATACTACAATGAGAAAAATATCTTTTTGGAATGTCAAAATTCAGACTTTATGATACAATATATCAATATTTTTAGATTTATCATGAAATATTGCCTATTTGCTAAATTGTCTTCTTTCGACTAGGGCTAGGAATTAGCGTCTAAAACGTATAAATTTGCAGAAAATATTTGTGCATTTTGAGGTCATACAATTTTCAGGAAAAACCTCTTTGTTTTTTTATTACAAGACTATGTGATTCGATTCACAAAAATTTTTCGCTTCCGTAACAAAATCACAAGATATTCAATTTGGTCTCCGCAAATGACAGACACTCCCTTTGAGTCTCTGAATAGCTGACTTTTGTCAGTTTGTTATAAAAATAGCTTACAGAGCTCCTGTTTTTAAGAATATTTATAATTATATCACCTTACTTTGAGCGAACTTATATATAAAAAGTCACAATACCGGCACACAAGGTTTATTTCTATGACCATTACCTCACTTCCCACAAATACTTCATTTAGAATATAATCAATATATCAATAACGTGGTCAATATAAATATCCACACAAGAAAGTTCCACTCGCAAATAAGTCAATACAAATTCAATGAATAACTAGAGTTGTCTTTTACGTTTGGATTAAACGGTATTTGAAATTCACTCTATAAATAATATAACTGCATTTCAGATGAACAGAATTTCTGGTATTTGAACATATTTTGCAGCACTCATTCCAAGCAGTGCCGAAAGGAAACAACTATTGGCCCCTTAATCACTGAGCTACTACAGGATGTAGTACCAGCAACTGCACTCTCAGCAGTAACATCAGATACGAAACTGAACCAATATATATATATATATTTTTACAGCCACTTCTTAGAGCGAATCACCCTGTCCAATGCCCGGTAACAGCGGCCACTTATAGACGGACATGGTTACAATTGCTGAAAGGGTATGATCTTTTACTGTTCAGCTTAGCCTACCCAAGTTATTGCAACCTGGGTTGAGTGGTGGGCATGGATAAGCGAGACGAACTCGCAGGGGCGCGAACCCGAGATCTTCAACCTGCAATGCCAACATGTTTAACCCCTAGGCCATCGCGCCCACTATGGTAAAGTGTAGTGAGGGGCGATGGTAAAATCATCTTCCACCTCGCCTCTTACGACCCACAGGAAATATGTTAGAAATCGGCGAATAAATATCATGATTTCATTGCATTAATTCCGCTCGACAGAATAAAATATCAAGATAGGTGAACAATGCCAGGGATGGCCATTACCGAATATTTCCTTATTTCGAATCCACACAGAAAAAAAAATGAATATGGAATACTGAACACACTCTAAATTCAGAGACTGAAATGAGATCCTTTCAAAAAAAAGTTGAAATATGAAATTTAATATCATATCTGTCAATATGTCATCATTTATTTTTATTTAAATATGAATTTCTATTTAAATTTAAGATTTGTAAAACAGACTATGTTTGAATATGTTAGAGTATTCAATTCGTTTTGGATCTCCAAGGTGAAAGAATCTTGTGTCCCTTCGGGTACCTGAGACGTTAACGCCATTTTCTTCGGGTGACCAAAAAGTTTCAAAACCATCAACACGGCTTTTTGTACAGTTTGGTTGCTATCAGATAGCTATTTTAATTTTGTAGTAAAAGCATGTCATGAAAATTGCTTTGTGGAATTTTTTTCTGATGGGGCCCACTTTCTTCAGGTGTCTGAGTAACATAATCGGGACAGATACCCAAATTGAAAGTTAGATTATAAAAGTTGCATACGTACTTAGCAAACTGAAAACCTAAATAGCAGAGAAATTAGAAATCATGACCTGAGCTACATTCATGTTCACAAAATTATGATTTACAATCAATAACACAGACGAATCATGATCAATGACTCGAACAACAACTAAACCACACAAAGTATGTCACAAGTATTGACAGTTTATCTTGACATCTCTATCAATACAAAAGGCGGCTATACTCTGTACCAGTTCACCAATACTCTAATTTGGCAAATCTTGAACCATGGATGTCCAGAACAAACTGAATATTCGAATAAATTCAAAGATGTACATATTCAATTTACCGGTAGTGAAACTCTTGATTTCAGATATATTTCAGGATAGTGGGATATCTCAAAAGTTCACCAATAATTTGGCAAATCTTAAACCATGGATGTCCAAAACGAAATGAATATTAGAATACATCAGAAGATGAACATATTCGATATACCGGTAGTGAAACTCTTGATTTCAGATATATTTCAGGATGGTGGGATATCAAACTATATCAATTTTACTGCAGAAATCCGGATAGAACACAAAAAATTTTTTTTTTCAAAATTGACAGTTCCGCAGAATAAAGGAAATTGTGTACCATAATTAAAATTTTGCAATTAAAGTTGGAATACTATAATCCACCAAAAACAAGTTTGAATTCAGAAATTGGTGAAATTCAATGCTTATTCAATTATTGTTATCATGGCAAATTTATGATATTCTAAATAATATTACTTTGCCACGATTATAGCGAGTGGCTAATTAAAAAACAAGTACGAATCAATTTATTTTATTTAGCCTTCAAGGCAAGTTTTTGCCAATTCAAAATGACCGCATCACTTGTTTTGTGAGGGCATAGAGGACAGAGCTACGAACGGGAGTGCAGTAAGAATAACAGGTCTTTGGCCATCTGACCAGGTGATTTACTTCATAATGGATCTGTAATAATATCGTAATAAATACGTTGAAAGACTTGGCTTATGGTTTGTCAATAAAGTCAGGAATGGACAGGACAGTCAACAACAACAAAAAAATTAGCTCCATTTGTACCATACTTTGGTACAAGAAAATACTCTTTACCCTAAAATATATTCAATATTTCATATCCGAAATTATTTTCTAAAAATGTATTCGAAATAGTAAAATATTCGGTTTTGTCAACCCCCGTTTTAAACCCAGCACCAAATTTATTTTGTCCAGTATAAATCTTTCACATTGAGTGTCTGGTGATAATCAAACTGTTTAAAAAGGTTCAAAATTATCAAGACTGCTGAGTCACTGAATATACCAGAGATATAGAAAGATTATATTTCACCAACCCTGTCAAATGTCAATACCAAAATCAGCTATTCTATTCGTGTTCTGGTTTCCAGGGCAGACACCCCTCGTTGCACTTTAACATGAAGGTTCAGTTCTGTTTGGGATGTTTTTTCTGATTTAGAGTGCAATTGCTGGTACGAAATCTTTTAGTAGCTCTCTCTGATAAGTGGTCCATAGTTGGTTCCCGTAGTTCAGGACAACACCTCTGGTGTTCAGAGTGAATTTCAATTTAAAAAAAAGGTAAACAAATATTCTAATTCAAGGAATCTTAATCCAGGGTTCAAATGTAATATTTCTGGTATGAACCTAAAATTTCGTCATTTCTGCAAATTTGGTCGAAGACAATATGCCATTATTGACTCTGAATTCACTCTGACTGAAGCCAGAAGCAGTGTCTGAAAAGAACGAACTAACGGGTACTTAATAGCAAAGAGCTACTAAAAGATGTAGTACCAGCAACTGCACTCTAAACGAAAAACAACCCAAACGTAACTGAACCGCCATGGCAAAGTGCAGTGGTACTTGCCAAAATTGACAAGGTTTATTTTAAACCCCTTTAATTGGAACTTTGTCTTTAATCCTAGACTGATCAGAAACTTAAACTCACGTGAGAAATGAGCCAAACCGGCAAGAATGTCAGCTACTTTGCTACCCGAAGAAAAGTAGTCTCATCGGACGAAAAATGAGAAAATGGGCGCAATGTCTGTTAGTAACTAAACTGTATAAAAAGGGTTCAAAATCATCAACACTGTTGATGGTTTTTAAAGCTTTTTTGTCAATTTAAAGAAAATGACATGATCATTTTGGACATCTGAAAACTAAGATTCCATAACTCTTGTCTAAGCTGTAGATGGTCAATCATTTTACTGAGATTATTTATTGATTCCTTAAAAGTACAGTTACTGGTACAGGTTTTGAAATAGATTTCTCCTATCTAGGTAATTGTTTGTTGGTTTATTTGAGGTGCTGATTTGGGCCTCACTTTAAGGTGGATTTGGATAATAAAAAACTGTCATGGGATTTAGTGTGCACCAAAATGGAAGTGATATAAAATACAAGATTTAATACGCTCAATCAAAAAAATCTGCACTAGATTAAGTACATAAACACACAAATTTGCTAATAAACATAATTGATAAAGAAAGAAGAAGGAACGAAAGTATTTCACAATGATGACAAGAAAAAAATAATGATAAAATGAAAAACATCGCGTCACACAAGCGAAAAACAATCTTGAACTCCTAATAAAATTATCAGAAAACCAACTTAAATTATAAAAAGAAATTACAGATATACATGCCCCAGAGCAAGAAGATTGAATTCTCGCACTAAAGCCAGCTCTATAGCTTTAGCAATTTAGTCAAACAATATTTGCAACTCAATTTGGTATGAATGTATTACTTTCGTCTGTACCCGTGTGACGGCACCTATGACAGCCTTCAAATACTCTCGAAGACGGCAAGTTTTGAGGATAGTATTAACAAGCTTAAAATGAGCTAGAAAGTTTCTTTTGCCCCCTATTTGTAACATACTTGATAGCAGGATGACAGAATCTTGTTTTTCTTCTGGTGTCTGAAATGTTTGTGACATTTTTGTTTCTTCGGACACACGAAAAAGCTTCAAAATCATCAACACTGCTATTTCATAGCAGTATTGATGATTATGAACCTTTTTCTACAGTACGGTGGCAAATGCATTAAAAAAAAGAGACATTTTACTTTTCTAGCGAAAGATATATCATAAAATATTGCCCATTTGGTAATTTTTTTTCTGATGAGACCCATTTTCTTGGGGTGTCTGGGGAGTAGAGTAGCTGGTATTCTGCCAGTGTTAGCTCCCAATCACCAAAACTTATCATAAAGTCTTTAATATAAATCACAGCATTGAACTAAGTGTTTCATGCAAAACGACCACAATTTGTTCAGAAATACTTGTGTATTGGAGAACACAAGAGTAAAGTGCACTCGCATACAGAAATCCTAATTTGCACCCCTGAGCAGGGGTGATCAAAATCGAATATCTTTTGGTTTCCGAATCGAATCAATTGATTTTCCCAAATCGTAGTTCGTATAAAGAAACAAAAACTTTTTGTCATCTTATATATATATGTGAAAATTCACAAATATTTATGAAAAAAACTTAAAATTATCATTTTGTTGATTTCGAATTGTTGCAAAAATCGAATTTATGATTTGAATATTCCGAATAGAAAGACCACTTTGGACAGCCCTACCTATATCATTTATTTTTAAAATCCCTAGTTGAAAGAATGTCATGAATAAAGATACAGAATTTTGTGCATAAATGAGTACATCAAAGAATAAACACAATTTCAACAGCAAAATAATTTTGGGACGGAAAGAACTTCTTACCCCCCATGCGAAGAACCCTGAAAAGTGGGGCTGCAGCGGGTACAGCTTTCGACTCCAACAACAGTATGAAAAGAAACATTGATAATATGGGCATCTTGATAAATAAATATTAAATATATATTTATACAGTTTTCAAACACCCGAAGAAAATTGGTTTTATAGTAAGTAAAAAAGACAAATGGGCAATAGGTCATCATACAATCTTTATCCAGAAGATAAAAACATCTCAATTTAAATGTCTGGTAACAGTTAAGCTACAGAAAAGGTTTCAAAATTATCAATACTGCTATGAAATAGAAGTGTTTATGGTTTTGAAGCTTTTCTTTGCCATCCGAAGCAAATGACATTCATATTCCAGGGTCGGACATCCGGAAAAAAAAAGAAACTTAAGCTTGTGTCAAACTGCAGGGATGAGATGTTCAATTTATCTTCTATGAAAGCAAGGCCAATACTGATAGGCAGATTTCTCATTGCTTTAAAAAGCATAATGAAAAAAACACTTCAAAACAAATATACGTTTAGAGCAAGCTGACTGAAAACAGAAATATTCATCTCAATATATCAAGACAATTTAAAAATACGGTATAAATATGGAGTTCAACTAAGCTTATAGAATATATTTAAAAATTTAGAAAACTCAAAATTATGACTTTTTCGGCGTATTTAGTCGACTGTGTAGCAAAATCAATCTGTCCATAATTATAATATAACGAAGTCCAATAAAAAATGGCTATTCGTTAAGAATCAGCAAAATAAAGATTGACCAGAAGGTCTAATCCGACAGCGGCCCATACTCAGTAAGATGTTTGAATAAATACGTCCAATTAGGCAACATAGCTAAATCTAGAGAGGTTAAAAGTATTGCTTCACACGTCCACAAATTTATTTCGGTAACGTTTCGTTTGATCCGACGAAAAGTTACAAAAAATAAATTTGTGTAGGTGTGAAGCAAGACTTTGAACCTCCCTAGTTAGTCATAATTACTCTTGCTACTGTATCCTTGCATTTAATGCATACGGATCCACAAATACAATGGCAAAGAAAGGATAAGTAGTTAGTCCACATCCCCCTGACCAATAGCATAGCTAAATCTGGTGCATTTTTTGAATCACTGAATTTTACGGAGAAGACTATTTAGTATATATTCCATTTGAGTAAGGAATGTTAGGAAACCAATATAAATAGAGATGTCTATTGAATGCCCAGTTCACAGAAAATTACTTTTATATTTTAGGAACAAAAGATTCCTCTGCAAAATCAGCAAAATATTTCAAAAAATAAATAGTTTTAATTATAGATTATCGATATATTGTTTGATAAAAGTTCTCTTTCCATATCCATCACAAACATCTCAATGTGAATATATCTGTACAAAATATATAATTGAGTAGAAACAAGGAGACAATTCGTTTCTCGTTATCTGACTGCAAACCATTTCTTTTGAATGAATCTAAACACTACAAAACTGTGAACATTTATTTATTTATTTTTTATAGCGCACCCTGTCCAAGGCCCTGTAACAGCGGCCACTTATAGATGGACAGGGTGACAATTACTGGAAAGATATGATCTCTTCCAGTTCGGCTTAGCCTACCCAAGTTATTACATTCTGGGCTGAGTGGTGGGCATGGATAAGCGAGCCGGACTCGCCGGGGCTCAAACCCAAGATCTTCAACCTGCGATGCCAACATGTTTAACCACTAGGCCATCGCATAAACTGACTGTTAAGTGGCCTGGGTGATGGTTAGAGCTGCCACATTTGGATTCAATATTGAAATTGATTATGATAGATACAACCCTTATTCAAATATTCATTTCTGTCATTCGACAAATGTTTTGGAAAAATTTTAGCAATTCAAATCAAAAGTACAATTTATCAAGCTTGAGCCACTGATAAACCATGCATGGACAGTGGAGTTTCTCAGTGCATCATGCTCCACAAGCATAATACATCGCTTTTTTAAATTATGTGTTCAATTTCAACTTGGGTATGCTCGGCAGAACCGGAATGTTCATAACTTCCCAATACATCTAACTCTGTTCGCCTATAAGTGGCCGCTGTGGTAAAGGGTCTTGATCAGGGTGATTCACTCAAATGCTTGGCGATATTGAAAAAAATTGGTCTCTTTTGTAAGATTCTTTTAGTTTAAACAAATAAAGGATGCAGAATTTAAAAAAATCCGAAAAAAAAAGTGAAAATAATGTGACATTAGGTAATTACAAGCATAAGTAAAAAAGTTTTGGAAAAAAAAAACTTTATGAAGTATTCCAAATAGGCAGAAGTAATTAGGACTTCGCAATTAGATAGCTCATTTGAAGAATCAGTGTGCGCTAGTCTTAGCTTCTATCTGACTTGGAATAGGAGGTGCCGTTGAGGCTTGAACAATAGGTGTTGGTAATTGATGACCAAGGGCCATTGGTATTACTTGATCCACCTGCGAAGGAATTGTTTTATCAGACGGAGTGGGGGTGTTTGCCATGTCAAGGCCGTGAGTTTTCATGTGAATATTTAACGTTGATTTCCTTACAAAACCTCGCCCACATATTGTGCAAGAATGTGGTTTTTCACCGGTATGAATTTTCAAATGCATATGAAGGTTTGAACGACGTAGAAACGATTTTCCACATATCCTACAACCGTGTGGTTTTTCGTTTGTGTGTGTTTGTTTGTGTGCTAACATGTTAGCTTTTGATCCAAAGCACTTGTTGCATATATCACAAGCGTGTGGCTTGATGCCTGTGTGTGTCTGTTTATGGACCCTCATATTCGATAGATGAGTGAAACGCTTTCCACATACATCACATGAAAATGGTTTCACGTTATAGTGACTTCGCAAATGAATTCTCAAATTCCACCGTTGGTCAAATTCTTTTCCACATTCAGCACATTTATAAAATTTATATCCATTCCGTATCTCCAAGTGTGCTCCGAGCTCATCAGAACTGTTAGTACAAAATAAAAAATCGTTTTTGCGATCGTTCATTGCTTTCACAGCAGACAACTTTTCCTGAAAAAGGCAAGCGACTTGTGCGAACGCTTGTAGCCCCGAAGCTTGACCGACATATTGTTGCTGGTTTTGAAAAATTTCCGAGGAATGAGTGAGTTTATGTTGCAATAGGGTGACAGTATCTTGGAACGTTTTTCCACACATTTCACATGAAATTGAAGGGGTTTGCTTTGAACTGTCGACTTTTAATTTTGCTGTTGATTTTGAACTTGATTGACTGTCTGACTGCGTGTTGTTATTGGTTTTCTTTGATGCTCTTCTGGTCTTGCCGAAAAAGTAGGATTTTTTAAAAATACTCTGCTGGAGGTTTTTTTCCTGGATGGCTTTCTGAGAAGTTGTATCTGCTGATTCAGAAATATCGCATGTTTCATTCCCTTTCAACGTCTTATCTGAAGGGCTAGCGATCTCGGATGTTTTTGCGTCATCACTTGATGTGTTTCGCGGGTTTTTATCAGTTTCCCGTGTGACAGTTTTACAGCAGAAATGAGTTGTTGTCAACATATGCTGTTTGCATTGCTGTTGCGTCGTAAACTTTTCGCTGCATTGTAAACATAGATATCCGATACCACTAGAATGTCTCACTCTCTGTCAAGTCATTTTGATTAACAACAGGAGAAATATCCAACAAACTTTCACAAGTTTTTTCACTTTCCGATTCCGTGCTCATTGCCCAGCCTACTAGCTTTTTTTACCATTTAACAAGGTACAGCCTAACCTATAATCCTGAAATGTTGAATTAAAAAGTTGAAGATTCTAAGCCATGCCGACATACTTCACGGGAAAACTGTTCAGCCTAATTTGTAAGCTATATTCCTTCAGATGAATCAAATGCCCAAAAACAGTGTTTAGTTACAAGGGAAATTAATTAATACATTAATAACAAGGGAAATGGGAGACAAATTTTGAAGTTTTTTCCATGACCGAAATATGATGTCATAAACCAGATGAGACCAAACTTTATAGAATTTGCAGAAATTGTTCAAATAGTTGGGAATATATTCAAAGCTAGAAATCACATATAACATTACAGCAATTCTAATTTTTCATGTAATATTTCTTTTTCTAGATGTCTTAGAAAAGCGAATAATTAAAGAGTGACCCACTTCGTCAGGGATGACGTTATCGACTGGAAAGTAAGAGTTTTTTAGTTGTAGGTCATGTTCATCGAATATATCCAATGTGAAGCCCGGTTCTTATTTTCATGCTAATTATAGGAGGTGGAAGTAACAGGTTTCACCTGAGCTAGAGCGATAACTTTAAAAGTATGTTAATTGAGATTGTTTTGTTTGGAGATCAAACTCTATAATACAAATAGTTTCTTGCATTGTGAACTTGTGCAGAAATGGAACATTTCATATTGATGGCATTAGGATATTACTTTTATCCTGTGGGAGAGGAAAGCCGAGTGCAGATATCAGTTCGAATCGGGTGAAGGTTTTTGGATTATCGTATTTCTCATTTTTCTTGTGCTCAGACCTGGTTAGTAACTTAGCTTTGTCAGACTGTGGATATTGTTGTATATAAAGTCTGAAATCTAATGTTCCATGTTTTTTTTAATTCATGCCAAATCATTCGCGGCGCACTCTGCTTTGTTAAAAAAAAGTCGCCAGAATTTCATGAGCCGCTTAGCCTCGTCCACCGTTCATGTATTACCGGTAAAAATGACAGAAACATAATCAGTAATAGCCTGGGTAGTCTGTACCGGTTCCAATATAACAGTCATGTTCACCTATTACAGCGATTACAAAGTAGTCGGATACCCAGCCGAGATACGGTACTCTGCACTGTACTATTAAGCAGTTAAGGTCGCCATCAAGCAACACAGAACCCCTTTTTGCCCTTAAAACAAGACCGGGCGAGTCGCAAGAAAGAACCTTTAATCTTGAGTTGCGCAGAGTCGGAAAACTGGATTCCGAATCCGACCGAATTCTGCTATTTCTAACCGTTGTGTTGCTGCTGAGTACGAAAAGATTGGACTCTTGCTGAATTATGGACAGAAGGGCTAATCAAACAGAAGTGGCAAAGGTCGTATGTCGGTCGTCTCGGGTTGCGGACAAACACCGTGCCCTTTCTTGACTGACATTATTGGACAATGGTTGTCGAAAGTTATCATGGAACTCCGTAGAGGGTATTTGGAGAAAATTGAAAACACGGCACGATACAAGGAACAATATAAAAATGTATAATTTTATGCATTACTGTATTCATTCATTTTTTATGTTTCTGGATGATGAATTCAATAAACTCTCCCACTCTCGGAGAATGGGATGAAATCTCACTTCGACTACATTAGTAAATTTCTTAGTACCTACAACATGGGCTTGAAAAAAAAATTTAGATTTTTGTGCGAATTTGTGTTCTTGATGGATTTTAGCTTAATCTTAGAACCTCCCAGATGTAGTCCGTGGTCCGCTTTTACATTTCTGGATATTAGATAACATGTGCATTAATATTGTTAGCACAAGCACACGCGACTCAGAATCCACTGTATTCGTAATTTTATATTGAGTTGTTAACACATAAACTGATGACCGATTATAGCATATAATTATTTGGCCAACTGTAACCACAGTGTTATTGACGTATTTTGGGCTTTGCAACTGCTGGGAACTGGAACAAAGAACACCCCATTTTTAAATAATTTTGCATTTTTTCTGGTTTTTGTTTTTTTTTTTGTTGTGACTGGGAGTGTGTGTATGGGTGGGGGAAAGCGTGATTTCACATTTTAAAAATTTCTCACGGTCATTACTTTCTCTTGACTTCTTATGCATGTCTGCATATTGCTATTTATCACCATCTTTTCTCTGGGGAAGTCAAAATAAATATGTTATTGAAATACATTACGTTTCAGTGATGGACACACACGGTGTTGTGTGGGTCTGTGCTTATCTGATTATCGCAGATCGCGTGGTACAGTTGGAGTTCGGAGTTTAAGGGAGTAAGATAAGATACGTTATACAGCAGGGTGCATCAAAAACATTATTTAAAATGTATGTAACATTTTCTACCTAGTGCCAAAATGCCAGTTGCCAGTACATGCATAAAATCGGTTTATAAAAATTTGGAAGTCCCTCGATGTCGGCTAGGGGGTCCACCATGAGCTTGGAATTTATCCCCGATATATTTTTGATTAAACTCGTATTTAGCTAAAATGTCACAAAGTATTGACTTATAATCTGAAATCATAGTTTGACCTTAATCTGAATGTCTAATAGAATTTGAGTTGCGATTGTGATCATATCAAATATATGCGTTGAGCATCAAAATCATGGTGACAAGTATCCTCGATTTATCTTCGATTATGCCCTATTTCGACTACACTGACAGAAGTTAACTTGTTTATTAGGAATACCTCAGTGGAGTTGTGGATTTTGATTAAAGTACTTCGCTTTTCTTACTATTACAAACTTATGCCATAGGCTTCAAATCATGATATATTAATGAGTTTAATCCGTAAAAAAATTGACACAATATTGTTGGGGAATAAACACGAAATTCGTAAATATTATCATTGTCTATTATAATAAATATCTCGATTAATTTTCTATACTACATTTTCAATTTCAAATATCGTTTATCCTTCTCTGAACATTACCTTTACCAATAACTTGCAAATTGCACAGTTGAGACTTTTGAAATTTTCTTTACGACTGTTTTTTTTTGTATTGAGGTGCAAAATAAGATTATATCATTTTATAAATGACGTTAGCATCACAAATAGGGTACAATGATTTATTAACAACTTTTTTCTTATGTAAATATCTTTTGTTTCGCATCAATAATTGTAGTGGTGATCATTCATAGGAGAATAGTTTGATTAGACGAATTGGTGGTGAACCAATTCCATAAACATAATCGACAAAGCAAAATAATTATTCATCATGACCTAATCTGTCAAAGATATATAACATTTTTTACGTATTGAACATTTGTCGTTTGTTCGCGTGAACATTTGTTGTTTGTTTGTCCTTATGGCTAGTGTTAAATTTTCACCAATTTGGATCCCAGTTTATGATCATCAGCTCAATTTATATTTTGGCTCAAAAGAATATCCTTTTACAATTATTTTTTGCAAACAATTCAAAACGACAGTTATATGGCAGTGGCCTTTTTACTCAAATACTCCACGGAGTAAGTTACTGCTGACAGTATTTCAATATATTGCATCTCTGTACACGCGGTCAGTGTTATGCCCCTACAACAACAGGTTTTCGTACATGATTCAAACCGGTAATGCGATGCTACGCTAGTACGGATAACAGTGGAATTATTCAGATAGCAAACTTTTCTTGTCTATCTAGAGCTCCTTACGTAAGTGTAATCAGTCACAGTATTATTAGCTTATTGGAGGAATTAGTATATCTGGATGAGAATAAAAAGGTTCCCAGATATCTGAACAAAAAACATCATTGAATTTATTAACCGGTGTAAGGAGTTCATTAATGTACTTGAAAGTGTTGAGTAGTCAAAAACATACAACAATCTTACAAATATCGGAAAGCAGAAAGACCAAAATCTGAAGATTTTTTTCATATTTTTTAGTATTTAATGTGAAAAAAGTTACTAACAGTTATTGCTCAGCCTTACATACGAAAGAGGCTATTGTCTGAGATTTTCCCTCTTCACACTTATCTGTAGTCCAAGATTATAATATTGTTCATTTGTTAATCCTGCGCACAATAAAATTGAAATTTGGGGGTGAGCTGACTTTGATGACCGTATGGTCGCATTGTTCCCTCCTGATCAGCACCGAAATATTGTGCTTTTGTGATATTTTTACTGGGATAGGATATCATTTTTATTCTGCGGGAGAGCGGGGAGGGGAAAGCCGAGAAATACAGCCCAACCATATGGCGAACCACGACCTTTAGTGCAGATAAAAGTTACTAATTGGGGTGAAAGTTTTTGGATTATCGTATTTCTCATTTTACTGTGCATGGACCTAGTTGGTGGAGGAAGCCGTAAGCACCGTGCACCGGCAAGGCGTCCAGCAGGCCTATTGTATATACGGGATTCAAACTTGCGTCATGACGATCAGCACGATGCGTATTCCCGACGCTTTACCGATTGAGCTAATCGGGCACCATACATCGTGTCAATTTTCTGGTCGGCGAATCAATACCATCTCTCTCCTATACTTCATAAAAATTATTGCGAGATAAAAGAAAAACAAAAAATGTTTTTTCACAATAAAAAGGTCTTCCTTTTTCGCTAAAATCAGCTTAATGGAGCTGCAGTTGCGTTCATCGTTAATTGGCCGTCGAGCGAAAGCTGTGATGTGTTTAAAATGAACGGCATTTCCAAATCGTGGGAAAATGATACCGTGATGGTTTGACACAGCCGAAGTTTTATATTTTGGACGGATGCGAGAAAGCGCGTGCAATTCCATCAGAGTCTTGTCTGGTACGAACAATTCGGACCGGCAAACTGATTTAGGATAGGATATCATTTTTATCTTACGGGAGAGGAAAGCCGGGAATAAAGCTTAACCATATGGCGAGCCACGACCTCTCGTGCAGATGCCAGTTCCGAATCGGGGTGGGGGTTTTTTGATTATCGTATTTCTCCTTTTTTCTATGCATGGACCTGGTT
>OZ023142.1:25264656-25277578 GCA_963675895.2 Styela plicata
TTCTTAAGCCGATGATAGTAAATCCATTAAAGCATTGATATCGTTTTCTTTGTTAGATTAGAAGTCCCTTTCCGCAGCGTAGCGGTTATCAGGTTCGCTTCATACGCTCAAGCTCCTCATTTAGATCTCGAACGGAAACAATTATTTTGCGTTTCTCAATCTGAAGACAGTATTTGTATAAAGGAATCAAATTCTTCGGTAATTTCACTAAATCTATTTCCATCTTTCAAGTCAATTTTTTTATCTTTATGTAAAGAACATACAAAGGCAAGATTTATTACAGCCGATCTGATAAACCTTTAATCAATTGCTTCGGAGATAAATTTGGAATCGTCATCGGTTTCCGTAGTGTAGCGGTTATCACGTTCGCTTTACACGCGAAAGGTCCCGGTTCGATCCCGGGCGGAAACACTCAGTTTCGTAGGCTGGAAATAATAAATGCGTTATCTTTTTTAAAATCAGAGGTCCGTTTCCGCACATTAGAGGTTATCACGTTCGTCTCATTGCGAAAGATCCCCGTTTGAATTTCGGTCGTAAACAATCAGGTATGCTCTTACGCATGCTGAAGACAATAAATGATTTAATGCATTAAATTGGTCATCTTTAATTAGATTACGAATTTGGCAGTACACTACCTTTTCTTCTATTCGCTTTCAAGCAATAAGTTCCAAAATAACTCGAGTCTACCGCCGGTTACCGTAGTGTAGCGAATGCCCACGTTCGCCTAACACGCAGAAGTCCTCAGTTCGAAGCCGGGCGGAACAAGATCTGTGCCACGGATTTTTATTCGAAGTACTGTACGAGAGCTGCTTTGTTGAGATTCAGAATGCAGGAATCAAGAGATGGCAGTGTGATTGACCTTTGATAAACTTTTTTTATTGTAGTCATTCACACATGGAATGTGTGAAAAAGGATTCAGACAAAACGAACATTTGAAACGTCATATCCAAACACATATTGATGAAAAACCATTCAAATGTAAAAAGGAATTCAGTGTGAAAGCAACATTGGAACCACATATGCGAACACATACCGGAGAGGGACTGTTCAAATGTGGAATATGTGGGAAAGAATTCAGTAGAAATGAACATTTGAAACGTCATATCCTAACACATACTGGAGAAAAACCATTCACGTGTGAAATATGTGAAAAAGGATTCAGACAAAATGAACATTTGAAACGTCATATCCGAACACATACTGGTGAAAAACCATTCAAATGTAAGAAGGAATTTAGTGTGAAAGTAACATTGGAACCACATATGCGAACACAGACTAGAGAGGAACTGTTCAAATGTGAAATGTGCGGGAAAAAATTTAATACAAATCAACATTTAAAACGTCACATCCTAACACATACTGGAGAAAAACCCTTCAAATGTGGAATATGTGAGAAGGAATTCAATATGAAAGACAATTTGAAACAACATATGAACACACATACTGGAAATAAACCGTTCAAATGTGAAATATGTGAAAAAGAATTCAGCTTGAGTAGAGCATTGAAACAACATATCAGAACACATACTGGGGAAAAACCATTTAAATGCGATATATGTGAAAAGGAATTCTGTGTGAATGGAGCATTGAAAGAACACATCCGAACACACACAGGAGAAAAACCATTTGAATGTTGTATATGTGAAAAGGAGTTCAGTGTGAATAGAGCATTGAAACAACATATGCGAACACACACTGGAGAGAAACCATTCAAATGTAGAATATGTGGAAAGGAATTCAGCGTCAATGGAACATTGAAGCAACACATCCGAACACATACTGGAGAGAAACCATTCAAATGTGAAATATGTGGCAGCGAATTCAGTGTAAAACAAAATTTGACACGTCATATTCTAACACATACTGGAGAAAAACCATTCAAGTGCGAAATATGTGGAAAAGAATTTCGAGCCGCTGATAATTTGAAAGGTCATATTCGAACACATACTGGAGAAAAACCGTTCAAGTGTGAAATATGTAAAAGCGCATTCAGATTGAAAAGAAATTTGAAAGGTCATATGAAAACACATTCAATTGTGAAATATGTAGGAAGGAGTTCACTGGAAGAATAATATGAAAGTTCATATTCGAACACGTACTGGAGAAAAACCGTTCAAGTGTGAAATATGTAAAAGCGCATTCAGATTGAAAAGAAATTTGAAAGGTCATATGAAAACACATTCAATTGTGAAATATGTGGGAAGGAGTTCACCGGAAGAATAATATGAAAGTTCATGCACGAATACATACGAGAGAAACCTCAATTTGTGAAATTTGTATTTTGAAAAATATTCAGTACGAAAAATTATTTTGCTTGGGTTCTGATATTTCTAAGCGCATGAAAATTCATTAAAATAAGAAGCCATATCACTGTGATATTTGCGGGGAAATATCCAACTGGAAATCTCATAGAAGACTCAAATTATAAACATGATAAATTGTATTTAATTCAAAAATTTGAGATTTTTTTAAATATTAATCATAATAGATCATCCGGTTGAATTTTGGTTTATTATAAACTCTGTTGAAGTATGCGAATGACAGTCGATATTGTGTGGGGTTTTAAATTTGTAATGCTTCAGCAAAATACAGCGCATAATTCGAACTTGGTCTCATTAATAAAACCAGTCGTAAAAATGCAGTTCTCAACCGATTAAATATCACTGATGTATGTATGCTTGAACTAACATTCTTACTGTATAGCAAGTAGTCCCTGCTGCCTTGCTGTTTTAATCATGATCCAATAATCCAATCCCTGAGCTTGCCTCAGTTTTGGCTATATTTGTTTGATCAGTGTCGACAATGCATATGTAATTCTATTTGCCTAGTTCTGTAATTATTTTGTGAATGTCTCTGTGTTTTTTGTATTCTATTTCGTCTGCGTGAGAATAAAGCTTGCATGTCTTTCGTTTTTTGTTTATATTTTACAATTAGGGATTTTCGTCATTGTTAAGGGGTGTACCTTGCATTTTCATGTTTTAGGCCAACAAGGTCTCGTGTGTATAGCATGTTTTCGCTCATATATTTTTATGAGAATGCCGAGAATACTGCTTAACCATATGGCGAACCACGATCTCTCGTGCTGATACCATTTCCAAGTTAGGGGCTCAATTTTCCTCTTAATGATCGTTTACTGATTTTTATTGAGCATGGCCATAGTTGGCAGAGGAAAGCCGTTCCCTGTCGTTACGTGAGCCACTGTGCGGTGACGAGGTGCCCAGCAATCGAGATTCGAACCCAGGAGATGCGTAGATCGAAGACATTCCCAACGCACCGAATTAGCAGTCAGCTGCCGGTAGTAGATGTAATTCGCAGTAATCCATGTGTTATCATAATACGCTTTTATGAAATTAGACTTCTTTTCACAAAGGCGTTATTAGTATGCTTACAAAAAATTTTCGGGCATGATGGTCTGATGTTTATCATGTTGGCAACATAGTGTGTGTTTTTCCTCGTAGAACAGGTCCCACCGTTCCTGAATTGATAACCCGCATGGCAAGATTTTTTATAGAGGTTCGCTCTAAGCTAGGCCGAACTGTTAGTTCTTTTTATCATCGTCGGTTTTGGTAATTTTACTCATTACATTTCACTATATCATGGAAAAGTCTTCGTGGTAGGTTTTGTCACCTCGATGGTGACTATCTTTTGCCGAAGTACATGTACACAACTCAGATGAATTATGACTACATGTACCATAAAGGAAATAAATTCTTCTATTTTCGACTTGCGTGGATTCAAGTGGAAATCGACTTCAAATTTAAAATAAAGGATAAGCTAGAAAATGGCAATGTAATTTTATCAGCAATATTCAATTTGTGAATCGAATAATTATGAAATAAAGATTCGTTGGTTGATTAATTATAGACGTTGGCTTTTTTTAATTCTATTATGTAAAGATTTGATACTTAACGTAAAAAGTGAATGAATTTATGCATGTTCACAGTTTGCTTTCGGCAGAAGACTGGTTTATTGTGATGACATTACGCTTCATCGTGAATTGGTAGATAGTTTACCATCGCCCGGGGCAGATCCCACTCATTACACTTCACCATGGTGGTTCAGTTCCATTCGGGATGTTTTCAGTTGCTGGTACTACATCTTTCAGTAGAGCTTTGCTATTGGGGGGCCGTAGGTTAGTTTTCTCTGGGAGCTGCTTCCGGCCTTGCTTAGAATTTCAATAAAAAAAAATGCCGAGATAATCAGCAACATACGAAATGAAACTGACGGCGCAATATTAACAATTACAAGTCACGGTCACTGAAAGTTCGCATCGCCGTATTGCAGACAGAATAAAGATTTTGATTTGATTACGTCCATCTGATCAGTGTGTTTGCTGACCTGCGATCTGTTCCATCACACTCATATAAATTATAGCATTTTTGATCGTTCCGTAGAAGTAATGCAATGTTAGCAACCAAGAAAAAGACTAATATAATGAATGATAAAAAACGCATTCAATTGGAAAATAATAAGTTTATTGTTAGTTGGGGTAAAAATTAATCCAGTACATAATTGTGATGCATCTAATTTCCAATGCTGTTTATGTAAATTTGAATCGTATCTGTTGGTAATTGCTGAGCTACCGCCATGATTACGTGATCCTAAATTGGTTGATTACCTTGTGTACGTCTGGCTCACTTGTTGCCTTGTATCCAGTATTTACTATTCAGCTCACTTTGTGCTTAGCTGTGAGAGAGTTGAATAAAGCCTAGTCTTCATCCTAGAGTTTCAATTTGAATTGTGCACTACTATAGGTTACTACATTAGTTTTTGTTGTAGTTTTTTAGGGCATCAATTCACTGAACGTGGCTCAGGATTTTGTCACATGGTATAATCACAGGAATAAGATGGATTGCTGGAAACTAAACTTGTGTACTTTGTAACAAGGAGCCTGAATATGCTTTTCATTTATTTTGGAAATGTAGTTTTGTGCAATATATCTATGATTTTTTATATATGAAAATACTAAATATTAATCAATGCCAGTTTAAAACAGACTGTAGAACATGTGTTGTGTTAGATTTAAGTGAACCAGAATACTCAAAACTGAATAATGCTGAAAGCTGAAACAAATCCTATTATTTTATTGATTTCTATTGCAAGATATAAAATATGGAGAGAACGAAATCAAGCTATTTTCCAAAAAAAGACTCCATCAATACCAGGAGTTAAATCTCAAATCATTTCCTTCATAAAAGGAAGAAAAAAATATTGAAAAAATGGGGAATAATTCCAAGTTTATTAATGAATTAAATCTTCTGTATCAATGTATAAAGTAATTATTTTATTTCATAATGACTAATTTTTTTTGTTTCTCTTTTTTTCCTCTTTTATATACTTACCTGTAAAATGAAAAAATATTTAATATGATTTAATACGACAAAATGGAATATATTTGGATGCTGATGTGATGCCGAAAACTCATGTTGGATACTCATGCGAAATAATTGTATACATGGTGATATTGAACAAATATATATGATTTGACGTGTTTCACACTCTTTGGAGTGTTTAAAAAGGATTTTGTCACTTGTTCAATGAGGTGAGTTTTGGAAGTTTCTAAACCAGATACGGTACCGGAACTGTCAACAGTGTCCACTTCAAATCAAATCAAATCTGGACTAGGTAGCTCAGTAAATTGAAAATCGATAAGCATACTTACCTATTGGCCAAGGTAGATAATTTTTAACAGTCAATTCGGAGTAGGCCATCTGATACAATTTCGCAGATACCACAAATACATCAGGCCTAATTGTTAGTCTGTGTTTCTCAAATTTTGAATTATTTCTCATAGAACCATTTTTTCTGCAATATATATATATATATATATATATATATCATTCAACGATGTTTTTTCGTGCACAAATACCGGTATCGAAAGGCACTGATTTTTGTGAACATTTGACGGAATAGATAGATATACGTACTTATAGTTATGATTACTAGTTACTTAGTTGCATTGTCGGTCACTGGCAGATTCAGGGGGGGGGGGTATGTAATTTCAATAAAATTTTAGCGCGCATAATGCGCGCATTTTTTGCTCGATTAATTTTATGTATTTTGTGGCATTTCGCCCTCAATGTGAGAGTTTTTATTCAATTATTCCAAAAATTTCCCCGGGCCTACGTCACGCAAATACATTTTGCTGTCTGACAATGTTTATTTCGCTTTTGAAACATGTATTTTTGCTTCCTTTTTGAAAATAGTATCAGTCACTGTAGCTTATTTCGGGCATTGCTTCCTACGTCATTACTTCGCTGATGAATTCTGCTTATCTTATCTTGACTTCCCACAAATGGACCATGTCACGGCAACGCAATGCATTAGAGGCACATGTAGGCTAAACATGCTAATGCTAATGCTCGAATGTAAGACTCAAGCGCCTTAGTAATGCTTGTATGCATGAAGCGGGTCTTGAGCAAGGTATATCGACCTGGTTGGTGAAGGTAGCCGTAAGCAGCGCTTACGAGAGCCATCGTGCACCGGCAAGGCGTCCAGCAGCCCTCTCGCATCAGTCCTGTCAATTTGTCCAGTCAGTATTCCTTTCATTCAAGTTTGTTTGTCTGTGTATGATGAGGTGGGTCGGTGGGCGCGTCTCGTACGTTATAAACTTTATATTAGGTTTTGCCCCCTCTCCTGATTTCTTATTATTTTTGTAGTGTTTTTATGTGTTCTTACTTCGGAGAATTCGAAATAAACATGTCTTTGTGTATACTAGTAGCGTACTCTCAGATATTCTGGCCACCAAGTGTCGACTGATTCTATATACAATTCATCGCTAGGTGGCAATAAAATGTCGATTCAATCAATGTTTGTATTGACATATCAATAAGGAGTCTCCCTAACAGGTAATGATGTTATTCAGATCTATATCTCCGCTATTATTGCATGTGATCTTCTTTATGTGAACCTTCAATATATAGGTACACTTTTGTAGTAATGTATATTGTTAATCATAAATCCGTCATTTGTTTTTAATAATCTTTTTCGCGCGGATATCGAAATATACTCTGATCTATTCATCCATTATCTTGCAATACTCTTCCATATATAAAATATATAGGATAGGATATCATTTTTATCCTGCGAGACTGGAAAGCCGAGAATACAGCTTATCCATATGGCGAACCACGACCTCTCGTTCAGATACTGAGGTAACAACGACATAAAGTTACACACAGAAGTTCAACTGATTGATTTTTCCTAAAGAAAAGTCTTTCAGTTCATGACTAGTTACACACAGAAGTTCATTTGATAGATTTTTTCTAAAGAAAAGTCTTTCAGTTCATGACTAAAAAGAGAGGACAATTATAATAAAACATCGTTCTTAGAATTAAGTTATTATAGTACTTCATTCTCATGCGCTGTTGGAGGGGAAGGCCGAGAGAGGCCTAATTATATGTCGAACCACTACATTGAGTACTCCCTCTAGCGGAATCAACAATTTTGGTACGGACATTACTTCCGAAGTAGGCTTTTGGGCCGTTTGAAACGGCGCGCTGCTTTTTTAGGAGAAATTATGCGTTTCTAGTGATAAAGATATGGGCCACGAGTGATGTGTAAATGTTTTGCAGAAATTATTATCCACAATAAAAACAAACACCAACCCAAATACGTGGCGTATTTAGTTGTTTATGGCCATTAAAAAAAAATCGTCCGAAGTTACCAACTTTGACGGTACCTCTCGTGTAGACTCCCGTTCCTAATCGGGGATCAAAGTTTTTGGATTATCCTTGCTCACATTTCATTTTTACCTGTGCATGGACCTAATTTGTGGTGGAAGCCGAGAGCAGTGTTTATATGACCTACCGTTCATCGGTGACATCTCGTATATAATCGTCCCTTACGGGATTTGAACTTGCGCGGGTAAACAGAGATGCGTAGCTTGAAGTGTATTATTCCCAATACTTTTCCGACTAGGCTAACCGGGCACTCGTTGAGAAATATTTATATCATTACTAGACTTTTTTTTATTATTTTTTAAAGCCACTTCTTAAAGCGGATCACCCAGTCCAAGGCCCTATAACAGCGGCCACTTATAAGTGGATAGGGTTACAATTGCTGGAAAGATAGGATCTTTTCCTGTTCGGCTTAGCCAACCCAAGTTATGTGAGTGGTGGGCATGGATAAGCGAGCCGGACTCACCGGGACTCGAACCCGAGATCTTCAGCCTGCGATGCCAACATGTTTAACCACTAGGCCGTAACTAATCAGCAAATCCTTCAATGTGGACAGGAGTAAATATCTTCAATAAATATATTTTTGCCAAATATATTTACTTTACTTTGTGATTTTTAGCAGTTTTTCTCTTAGTCACCATCATAACTCATAATCTTTTGCTAATGCATTTGTGTGTATCACTTTGCTGAAGATAATCTATACAGCCATTGTAAATCATCTGAAAATCATCTGCATCATCGTCTGAAACTCATTCGATTTTGACGAAGTAAACGGTACATGCACATTTATACATGATACAAATCAGACATCTGTGAAGGGAAGTTCAGATCAGTTCAATCATTTTAATATTGGTTCGATTGTTCATAAAGTCATTTATACGTGAAATATGTGGGAATTTGATTCGAATGAAATCTCGAAATGTCATAGCCAATCACATACCAAAGGTAAACAAATCAAATGTGAAATATGTGGAAAAGAATTCAAGCAAAAGTTTGATTTGAAACGTCACATGCGAACTCATACTGGAGAAAAACCATTCAAATGTGAAATATGTGGGAAGGATTTCAGTTTGAATGAAACAGTGAAACATCATATGCAAACACATACTGGAGAAAAACCATTCGAGTGCGGAATATGTGGAAAGGCATTTACTGTTAATGGAACATTGACGTTCCACATGCGAATACATACTGGAGAAAAACCGTTCAAATGTGGCATATGTGGGAAGAAATTCAGTAGGAAACACAGTTTGAACCTGCATATGAGAACACATACTGGAGATAAACGGTTCAAATGTGAAGTATGTGGGAAGGAATTCATGTGGAATCTAAGTCGCCATATGCGAACACATACCAAAGAAAATGTGAATGAAACATTGAAAAGTCAAACGCGAATCGATACAGGAGAGAAACCGTTGAAATATGTGGACAAGAATTCAGCTTGAATGAACAATAGAAGAGACATATCATAACACACATCTCATATGTTAACACATACGAACACTTCTGGTAAAATTCATGATTTGTATTAAATTAAATAATTTCTCTCGCATTAATATCGGCCTGTATGACACAATAACTTGTGCCACTACCTAAAGATCGTTTCAAAATATTATTCACATAGTATATTATACATGATATCGAGAAGCGCGGTTATCCGGTGAACATTTGTTTATTGTAAGCTCTGTGTTAAGTATTCGAATAATAAATAGTTCCAAAATACGTAACTTCATTAGCAATTATGTATGTTTTTATATTTTATTTCTTCAGATACCGTGCATCCCGACATACTATATGTCTTTTTCTTTTTTTCATATAGGCTGTATGAATTAAGTTTCATTTTTTCCCTGCAGAACTTCCTCCCCCAGGATAAACATTAAATCCTGTCCTATGGTTTGGATAGTTATATAATTTGGCTTCTATTATTTGTAGTGTTTTTATGTTTTTTCAGAACCAAGTTTGCTCCGACTAGCATGGGATGTATCTCACTGTTATATAATTTAGCTTTTATTATTTGTTATTTATTATTTTATGTAGTTCACTGTGAGTTCGAGGCTCCGAATTATCTCAACTGCGCCAAAAACAGCAACTGGGTGACCTGGATATACCTCCGATGACCAATTTTATCGCATAGTTCATCACCAAAACAAACTTTGTGTAGTGTGTTTTTTCAATACAAAATTTTTATCACTCTGTCTCTCTCAACATATAAGATACATAAAGTGTTCCATTTGCCGTTTCCATGTCAAATTGATAAAGAATTCTAATTATGTTCACACGAGCTCCGTTTTTCTGTTTTGTCGTTGGGAAGAAAAAATTCGGGCTGTAGGACGAGTTTTCTGGTATTAACATTGGCAGCAGAACGTTCGTTTTAGAGTAACTCGTTTTGTGTGTATGACGCTACACATTCCCATATTTCAGGTCAAGCTAAAAAAACGCACTATCATCGTGCCAGTATATTCGAAATCACATGATTTTTGATGTATTTCTCAATATGATTCATTTTTGGTGTCGAGGTTGTTTTTCTGAAATTTGGGATGGCGTTCTTCTGTTGGTTTTTGATTTTCAATTGTATATGCACAATTTCAAGTTAACTTGTACGATACATGGTAATATAATTAAACAGAGCACCAAGAAAGTTTGTTCTGTACCAAGTTCGGAGTTAAACACGTTGCGCTTTGGTGGACATATAGTTTATAGGGCTCATAAAATAGTTATTTTAACGAAAAATGTGCATAAGCTTGTGAAAATCTGGGGTTTAAACATAATATGAAGAAAAGAATATTTTATGAAAAATCAATATGCCATTTTGAGTATAAATAGACCTTAGGGAAGCTGACTGCCACATTTAGGACAAGGCATAGCTTTGGGTCTGAATAAAGGTAAACATAGATTGCTGATTATTTTGAGAAGGGGGAGGAGGTCGGCAAGGAATAAGGAAAAAAATAAATTCTATATTTTGACGGTTTACATATTAGAGGCGCCTGATTTGATTGAAACTAGGTATCTGGCTGGAAAAATTAGGTGCCTAGTATGACTATTTGGTGAATTCAATCTTCAAATCTATTGAAAATGCCTCAAGTGTACGATAGCCATACATTGATTTCTGAGTTAACATGGTTTTGAATCAAAAAAGTACCACCCAATTTGAAAAGTCAACCTTGGTTACCTAGTAATACTTTACTAAGTTTCGAGTAATGCTTGGTATACTGCCGTAGTTCAGAAAAATAACAACCATGTAGCATATATTCTATTAAATTCGCTTGAATTTGGCAAAATGCAATGCTTTTTCAAATGGTATCATGGCAAATTTATGATATTTTAAATTATATTACATTGTCACGATTATAGCGCGTGGCTAATTAAAAACAAGTACGAACGAAAATTATTTTATTAAGCCTTCAGGGCAAGTTTTGGCCAATTCAAAATGACCGTATAACTTGTTTTGTGAGGGCATAGAGGACAGAGCTACGAACGGGCGTGCAGTAAGAATTAACAGGCCCTTGGCCATCTGGCCAGGCGATTTTACTTTCATATTGGATTCGTATCAACTATAATTTTATTTCAATAAATATGTCAAAATACATTTTACCCTACATTTGGTGACGCGGCAAACGAATTGCGCCTTCTTGAATTGGAGTCAGGTAACAAAACCGTTGTCGCACGGAGAAAATTCAAAAGAAAAATAGCAGCAAAACAACAGGCACAAGTGTAATAGTCAAGAAAGATAATAGAACGCATGAAAAACAAGGAAGAAAAGTAAAAGTAACACGAAAATACAAAGAGAGTGAAACAGAAAATGCTTGCATGGACAATAGAAAGACGAATGAATAAAATAAGAAAGAGCAAACAATAGACGAATAGAAGATAGAAAAAAAGAAGAAACGAAGGGAGAACGACAAGAAGATATATAAACGAAAGATCAAAGAAACCAAAGGAATAGGATACAGAGAGAAACGAGCGGAATGAATTCACGAACAATCAAAGCGTCGTTTAAAAGACTGTTATAGAATGAACTGTGCGTGAAAAATATTAAACTTATTTTTTGCGAAAACTGCAAAAATTCCATATATTAAAAAACGCGATAAGCTGAGCGACTTGACGTTGCCAAGTATGACACAAAGAAGAAACGCTCTCAAAGAAGAATAACGCCCGCGAAAATGATATACAAAAACGCGCGTCCGATGTTTTATTATTGTTATTATTATTTTTGTCAATACACCATGGACACACACTCTTGAACTTTACAGGTGAACATATTTTCATTCTTTCTCTTTTCCTTTTTACATGCGTATGTATTTGGCATTCAAGACAAAACGTGATTGAAAATTGGCAGATCCGAGCAATTTGTTTTCATTAAATAGATTATCGTTGATATTGTTAAACTTAAGAAGATGATTTCTATAAAAAATCACACTTCAAGCAAACGTCAACTAGACGTCAAAATGCGTGAAACTGTGCATTCGTCAAATGCGAGTGTCGTCAAATATGTTTTTATTATCAAACACAAAAGAGGTCATATACTATTACAGCCAACAAGGCTCAATTTATACGCGCAAAAGACGCGTCTAAATACAAATCGCAACAAGCGAATATTTTTTTTATTTTATGCACGCATATAAGTTATCAATGTAAAACGAAATATATGAAATTAAAACATTTGCAAATATCTGTTATACTCAATATTATTTAAACATACGCATTAATTTCTTTAAATCTTCCGAAACATTCATCACTTTCACACACATCACACACATCTTTTGAAATTTCTTCTCTATCTATTTTCAGTGTACTCTAATATTGCGTATATATTACAGAGATTGAGTTTATTCACCTTTTTTAAAAAAAAATATTACTGCGCGCAAATTCTTTACCCCGACTTCCAGTCTCGCGAAGGGAGTTATGTAGCATATATTCTATTAAATTCGCTTGAATTTGGCAAAATGCAATGCTTTTTCAAATGGTATCATGGCAAATTTATGATATTTTAAATTATATTACATTGTCACGATTATAGCGCGTGGCTAATTAAAAACAAGTACGAACGAAAATTATTTTATTAAGCCTTCAGGGCAAGTTTTGGCCAATTCAAAATGACCGTATAACTTGTTTTGTGAGGGCATAGAGGACAGAGCTACGAACGGGCGTGCAGTAAGAATTAACAGGCCCTTGGCCATCTGGCCAGGCGATTTTACTTTCATATTGGATTCGTATCAACTATAAATTTTATTTCAATAAATATG
>OZ023142.1:25277678-25293248 GCA_963675895.2 Styela plicata
CAAATTGGGTGGTACTTTTTTGATTCAAAACCATGTAAACTCAGAAATCAATGTTTGGCTATCGTACACTTGAGGCATTTTCAATACATTTGAAGATTGAATTCACCAAATAGTCAGTTTCAAAAGATTTTCATAATCTAAATATGACGTATCTAGTTTTTTTTTTACTAGGCACACAATTTTTCCAGTCAGGTACCTAGTTTCAATCGAATCAGGCCCCCTAATATGTAAACCGTCAAAATATAGAATCTAATTTCTTTCCCTAATCCCTGGACGACCTCCTTTCCTCTTTAAAGAGTCGGCAATGCAATCTATGTTTACTTGTACAGACCCAAAGCTATGCCTTGTCCTAAACCTGTCTTTGTTACCCCAAACTGATCATTTCCATTTGCGGCGTTGATACCCAGATGTGACAACCCCCTTCCCCAAGGTCTTTTTATACTTAAAATGGCACACTAATTTTTCATAAAATATTATTCATATTATGTTTAAAACCCAGATTTCCACAAGCTTACGCACATTTTTCGTTAAAATAACTTTTTTAATGTGCCCTATAAACTATGTGTCCACCAAAGCGCAACGTGTTCAACTCCCATCCTGGTACAGAACAAACTTTCTTGTTGCTCTTTCCAATTATATCAACATGTATTGCTACAGTTAATAGCTACAGTTAATATACAGTCAACTCAAAATTGTGCAAATATAATCGAAAATCAAAAACCAACAAAAGAACGCCATCCCAAATTTCAGAAAAACAACCTCGACACCAAAAATGAATCAGTTTGATAAATACGTCAAAAACATGTGATTTCGAATAGACTGGCACTGGCACGATGATAGTGCGTTTTTTTGGCTTGAGCTGCAATATGGGAATTTTATATGCAGCGTCATACACACAAAACGAGTTACTCTAAATCAAACGTTCTGCTGCCAATGTTAATACCAGAAAACTTACACAGACCGAATTTATTTTCTTCCCAACGACAAAACAGAAAAACGGACCTCGTGTGAACAGCACATATCTTACAACAAAAATAGAATACTTTATCAATTTGACATGAGAACGGCGAACGAACACTTTTATGTATATTATATGTTGAGAGAGACAGGTTGATAAAAACTTTGTATTGAGAGAAAACATTACACAAAGTTTGTTTTGATGATGAATTATGCGATAAAATTGGTCATCGGAGGTATATCAAGGTCACCCAGTTGCTGTTTTTGACGCAGTTGAGATAATTCGATGCTTTAAACTCACAGTGAGCTACACTAAATAATGAATAACAAATAATAAAAGCTAAATTATATCACAATGAGATACATCCCATGCTAGTCAGAGTATTTTGGAACTATTTATTATTAGAATACTTAACACAGAGCTTACAATAAACAAATGTTCACAGGATAACCGCGCTTCTCGATATCATGTATAATATACTATGTGAATAATATTTTGAAACGATCTTTAGGTAGTGGCACTAGTTATTGTGTCATACAGGCTGATATTAATGCGAGAGAAATTATTTAATTTAATACAAATCATCAATTTTACCAGAAGTGTTCGTATGTGTGAACATATGAGATGTGTGTTCTGATATGTCTCTTCTATTGTTCATTCAAGCTGAATTCTTGTCCACATATTTCAACGGTTTCTCTCCTGTATCGATTCGCGTTTGACTTTTCAATGTTTCATTCACATTTGCTTTGGTATGTGTTCGCATATGGCGACTTAGATTCCACATAAATTCCTTCCCACATACTTCACATTTGAACCGTTTATCTACAGTATGTGTTCTCATATGCAGGTTCAAACTGTGTTTCCTACTGAATTTCTTCCCACATATGCCACATTTGAACGGTTTTTCTCCAGTATGTATTCGCATGTGGAACGTCAATGTTCCATTAACAGTAAATGCCTTTCCACATATTCCGCACTCGAATGGTTTTTCTCCAGTATGTGTTTGCATATGATGTTTCACTGTTTCATTCAAACTGAAATCCTTCCCACATATTTCACATTTGAATGGTTTTTCTCCAGTATGAGTTCGCATGTGACGCTTCAAATCAAACTTTTGCTTGAATTCTTTTCCACATATTTCACATTTGATTTGTTTACCTTTGGTATGTGATTGGCTATGACATTTCGAGGTTTCATTCGAATCGAATTCCCACATATTTCACGTATAAATGACTTTATGAACAATCGAACCGATATTAAAATGATTGAACTGATCTGAACTTCTCCTCACAGATGTCTGATTTGTATCATGTATAAATGTGCATGAACCGTTTACTGAGTCAAAATCGAATGAGTTTCAGACGATGATGCAGATGATTTCCAGGATGTTTACAATGGCTGTATAGATTATCGTCAGCAAAGTGATACACACAGATGCATTATACTAAAGATTATAAGTTATGATGGTGACTAAGAGAAAAACTGCTAAAAATCACAAAGTGAGTCCGGCTCGCATGGCGGCTCGCTTATCCATGCCCACCACTCACATAACTTGGGTAGGCTAAGCCGAACAGGAAAAGATCATATCTTTCCAGCAATTGTAACCCTATCCACCTATAGGTGGCCGCTGTTATAGGGCCTTGGACTGGGTGATCCGCTTTAAGAAGTGGCTTTAAAAAATAATAAAAAAAGTCTAGTAATGATATAAATATTTCTCAACGAGTGCCCGGTTAGCTTAATCGGAAAAGTATTGAGAATAACACACTTCAAGCTACGCATCTCTGTTTACCCGCGCAAGTTCAAATCCCGTAAGGGACGATTATATACGAGATGTCACCGATGAACGGTAGGTCATATAAACACTGCTCTCGGCTTCCCCCACAAATTAGGTCCATGCACAGGTAAAAATGAAATGTGAGCAAGGATAATCCAAAAACTTTGATCCCCGATTAGGAACGGGTGTCTCCACGAGAGGTACCGTCAAAGTTGGTAACTTCGGATGCTTTGTAACTTCGGACGATTTTTTTAAATGGCCATAAACAACTAAATACGCCACGTATTTGGGTTAGTGTTTGTTTTTATTGTGGATAATAATTTCTGCAAAACATTTACACATTACTCGTGGCCCATATCTTTATCACTAGAAACGCGTAATTTCTCCTAAAAATGCAGCGCGCCGTTTCAAACGGCCCAAAAGCCTACTTCGGAAGTAATGCCCGTACCAAAATTGTTGATTCCGCTAGAGGGAGTACTCAATGTAGTGGTTCGACATATAATTAGGCCTCTCTCGGCCTTCTCCTCCAACAGCGCATGAGAATGAAGTACTATAATAACTTAATGATTAATGAACTTAATTTTATTATAATTGTCCTCTCTTTTTAGTCATGAACTGAAAGACTTTTCTTTAGGAAAAATCGATCAGTTGAACTTCTGTGTGTAACTTTATGTCGTTGTTACCTCAGTATCTGCACGAGAGGTCGTGGTTCGCCATATGGATAAGCTGTATTCTCGGCTTTCCAGTCTCGCAGGAGAAAAATGATATCCTATCCAATATATTTCATATATGGAAGAGTATTGCAAGATAATGGATGAATAGATCAGAGTATATTTCGATATCTGCGCGAAAAAGATTATTAAAAACAAATGACGGATTTATGATTAACAATATACATTACTACAAAAGTGTACCTATATATTGAAGGTTCACATAAAGAAGACCACATGCAATAATAGCGGAGATATAGATCTGAATAACATCATTACCTGTTAGGGAGACTCCTTATTGATATGAACATACGAACATTGATTGAATCGACATTTTATTGCCACCTAGCGATGAATTGTATATAGAATCAGTCGACACTCGGTGGCCAGAATATCTGAGAGTACGCTACTAGTATACACAAAGACATGTTTATTTCGAATTCTCCGAAGTAAGAACACATAAAAACACTACAAAAATAATAAGAAATCAGGAGAGGGGGCAAAACCTAATATAAAGTTTATAACGTACGAGACGCGCCCACCGACCCACCTCATACACAGACAAACAAACTTGAATGAAAGGAATACTGACTGGACAAATTGACAGGACTGATGCGAGAGGGCTGCTGGACGCCTTGCCGGTGCACGATGGCTCTCGTAAGCGCTGCTTACGGCTTCCTTCGCCAACCAGGTCGATTTACCTTGCTCAAGACCCGCTTCATGCATACAAGCATTACTAAGGCGCTTGAGTCTTACATTCGAGCATTAGCATGTTTAGCCTACATGTGCCTCTAATGCATTGCGTTGCCGTGACATGGTCCATTTGTGGGAAGTCAAGATAAGATAAGCAGAATTCATCAGCGAAGTAATGACGTAGGAAGCAATGCCCGAAATAAGCTACAGTGGCTGATACTATTTTCAAAAAGGAAGCAAAAATACAAAAGCGAAATAAACATTGTCAGACAGCAAAATGTATTTGCGCGACGTAGGCTCGGGGAAATTTTTGGAATAATTGAATAAAAACTCTCACTTTGAGGGCGAAATGCCACGAAATACATAAAATTAATCGAGCAAAAAATGCGCGCACTATGCGCGCTAAAATTTTATTGAAATTAAATACCCTCCCTCCTCCCCCCTGAATCTGCCAGTGACCGACAATGCAACTAAGTAACTAGTAATCATAACTATTAGTACGTATATCTATCTATTCTGTCAAATGTTCACAAAATCAATGCCTTTCGATACCGGTATTCGTGCACGAAAAAACATCGTTGAATGATATATATATATATATACATTGCAGAAAAAAATGGTTCTATGAGAAATAATTCAAAGTTTGAGAAACACAGACTAAGAATTAGGCCTGATGTATTTGTGGTATCTGCGAAATTGTATCAGATGGCCTACTCCGAATTGACTGTTAAAAATTATCTACCTTGGCCAATAGGTAAGTATGCCTATCGATTTTCAGTTTACTGAGCTACCTATTCCAGATTTGATAAGTGGACACTGTTGACAGTTCCGGTACCGTATCTGGTTTAGAAACTTCCAAAACTCACCTCATTGAACAAGTGACAAAATCCTTTTTAAACACTCCAAAGAGTGTGAAACACGTCAAATGATATATATTTGTTCAATATCACCATGTATACAATTATTTCGCGTGAGCATCCGACATGAATTTTCGGCATCACATCAGCATCCAAATATATTTCATTTTGTCGTATTAAATCATATTAAATATTTTTTCATTTTACAGGTAAGTATATAAAAAGGAAAAAAAGGGAAACAAAAAAAATAGTCGTTATGAAATAAAATAAACACAAAGTAATCAACCAATTTAGGATCACGTAATCATGGCGGTAGCTCAGCAATTACCAACAGATACGATTCAAATTTACATTGGGAATTAGATGCATCACAATGTACTGTATTAATTGTGTACTGGATTAATTTTTACCCCAACTAACAATAAACTTATTATTTTCCAATTGAATGCGTTTTTTATCATTCATTATATTAGTCTTTTTCTTGGTTGCTAACATTGCATTACTTCTACGGAACGATCAAAAATGCTATAATTTATATGAGTGTGATGGAACAGATCGCAGGTCAGCAAACACACTGATCAGATGGACGTAATCAAATCAAAATCTTTATTCTGTCTGCAATACGGCGATGCGAACTTTCAGTGACCGTGACTTGTAATTGTTAATATTGCGCCGTCAGTTTCATTTCGTATGTTGCTGATTATCTCGGCATTTTTTTTATTGAAATTCTAAGCAAGGCCGGAAGCAGCTCCCAAACAAAACTAACCAACGGCCCCCCAATAGCAAAGCTCTACTGAAAGATGTAGTACCAGCAACTGAAAACATCCCGAACGGAACTGAACCATCATGGTGAAGTGTAATGAGTGGGATCTGCCCCGGGCGATGGTAAACTATCTACCACTTCACTATGAAGCGTAATGGCGTCACAATAAACCAGTTTTCTGCCAAAAGCAAACTGTGAACATGCATGAATTCATTTACTTTTTACGTTAAGTATCAAATCTTTACATAATAGAATTAAAAAAAGCCAACGTCTATAATTAATCAACCAACGAATCTTTATTTCATGATTATTCGATTCACAAATTGAATATTGCTGATAATTGCCATTTTCTAGTTTATCCTTTATTTTAAATTTGAAGTCGATTTCAACTTGAATCCACGCAAGTCGAAAATAGAAAAATTTATTTCCTTTATGGTACATATAGTCATAATTCATCTGAGTTGTGTACATGTACTTCGGCAAAAGATAGTCACCATCGAGGTGACAAAACCTACCACGAAGACTTTTCCATGATATAGTGAAATGTAATGAGTAAAATTACCAAAACCGACGATGATAAAAAGAACTAACAGTTCGGCCTAGCTTAGAGCGAACCTCTATAAAAAATCTTGCCATGCGGGTTATCAATTCAGGAACGGTGGGACCTGTTCTACGAGGAAAAACACACACTATGTTGCCAACATGATAAACATCAGACCATCATGCCCGAAAAATTTTTGTAGGCATACTAGTAACGCCTTTGTGAAAAGAAGTCTAATTTCATAAAAGTGTATTATGATAACACATGGATTACTGCGAATTACATCTACTACGGGCAGCTGACTGCTAATTCGGTGCGTTGGGAATGTCTTCGATCTACGCATCTCCTGGGTTCGAATCTCGATTGCTGGGCACCTCGTCACCGCACAGTGGCTCACGTAACGACAGGGAACGGCTTTCCTCTGCCAACTATGGCCATGCTCAATAAAAATCAGTAAACGATCATTAAGAGGAAAATTGAGCCCCTGACTTGTAGGTATCCGCACGAGAGATCGTGGTTCGCCATATGGTTAAGCAGTATTCTCGGCATTCTCATAAAAATATATGAGCGAAAACATGCTATACACACGAGACCTTGTTGGCCTAAAACATGAAAATGCAAGGTACACCCCTTAACAATGGCGAAAAGCCCTAATTGTAAAATATAATGAAAAAACGAAAGACATGCAAGCTTTATTCTCACGCAGACGAAATAGAATACAAAAAACACATAGACATTCACAAAATAATTACAGAACTAGGCAAATAGAATTACATATGCATTATCGACACTGATCAAACAAATATAGCCAAAACTGAGGCAAGCTCAGGGATTGGATTATTGGATCATGATTAAAACAGCAAGGCAGCAAGGACTACTTGCTAACAGTAAGAATGTTAGTTCAAGCATACATACATCAGTGATATTTAATCGGTTGAGAACTGCATTTTTACGACTGGTTTTATTAATGAGACCAAGTTCGAATTATGTGCTGTATTTTGCTGAAGCATTACAAATTTAAAACCTCACACAATATCGACTGTCATTCGCATACTTCAACAGAGTTTATAATAAACCAAAATTCAACCGGATGATCTATTGTGATTAATATTTAAAAAAATCTCAAATTTTTGAATTAAATACAATTTATCATGTTTATAATTTGAGTCTTCTATGAGATTTCCAGTTGGATATTTCCCCGCAAATATCACAGTGATATGGCTTCTTATTTTAATGAATTTTCATGCGCTTAGAAATATCAGAACCCAAGCAAAATAATTTTTCGTACCGAATATTTTTCAAAATACAAATTTCACTAAATGAGGTTTCTCTGGTATGTATTCGTGCATGAACTTTCATATTATTCTTCCAGTGAACTCCTTCCCACATATTTCACAACTGAATGTGTTTTCATATGACCTTTCAAATTTCTTTTCAATCTGAATGCGCTTTTACATATTTCACACTTGAACGGTTTTTCTCCAGTATGTGTTCGAATATGACCTTTCAAACTATCAGCGGCTCGAAATTCTTTTCCACATATTTCGCACTTGAATGGTTTTTCTCCAGTATGTGTTAGAATATGACGTGTCAAATTTTGTTTTACACTGAATTCGCTGCCACATATTTCACATTTGAACGGTTTCTCTCCAGTATGTGTTCGGATGTGTTGCTTCAATGTTCCATTGACACTGAATTCCTTTCCACATATTCTACATTTGAATGGTTTTTCTCCAGTGTGTGTTCGCATATGTTGTTTCAATGCTCTATTCACACTGAACTCCTTTTCACATATACAACATTCAAATGGTTTTTCTCCTGTGTGTGTTCGGATGTGTTCTTTCAATGCTCCATTCACACAGAATTCCTTTTCACATATATCGCATTTAAATGGTTTTTCCCCAGTATGTGTTCTGATATGTTGTTTCAATGCTCTACTCAAGCTGAATTCTTTTTCACATATTTCACATTTGAACGGTTTATTTCCAGTATGTGTGTTCATATGTTGTTTCAAATTGTCTTTCATATTGAATTCCTTCTCACATATTCCACATTTTGAAGGGTTTTTTCTCCAGTATGTGTTAGGATGTGTGACGTTTTAAATGTTGATTTTGTATTAAATTTTTTCCCCGCACATTTCACATTTGAACAGTTCCTCTCTAGTCTGTGTTCGCATATGTGGTTCCAATGTTACTTTCACACTAAATTCCTTTTTACATTTGAATGGTTTTTCACCAGTATGTGTTCGGATATGACGTTTCAAATGTTCATTTTGTCTGAATCTTTTTTCACATATTTCACACGTGAATGGTTTTTCTCCAGTATGTGTTAGGATATGACGTTTCAAATGTTCATTTCTACTGAATTCTTTCCCACATATTTCACATTTGAACAGTCCCTCTCCGGTATGTGTTCGCATATGTGGTTCCAATGTTGCTTTCACACTGAATTCCTTTTTACATTTGAATGGTTTTTCACCAATATGTGTTTGGATATGACGTTTCAAATGTTCATTTTGTCTGAATCCTTTCTCACACATTTCATGTGTGAATGACTACAATAAAAAAAGTTTATCAAAGGTCAATCACACTGCCATCTCTTGATTCCTGCATTCTGAATCTCAACAAAGCAGCTCTCGTACAGTACTTCGAATAAAAATCCGTGGCACAGATCTTGTTCCGCCCGGCTTCGAACTGAGGACTTCTGCGTGTTAGGCGAACGTTGCATTCGCTACACTACGGTAACCGGCGGTAGAGTCGAATTATTTTGGAACTTATTGCTTGAAAGCGAATAGAAGAAAAGATAGTGTACTGCCAAATTCGAAATCTAATTAAAGATGACCAATTTAATGCATTAAATCATTTATTGTCTTCAGCATGTGTAAGAGCATACCTGATTGTTTACACCCGAAATTCAAACGGGGATCTTTCGCAATGAGACGAACGTGATAACCTCTAATGTGCGAAAACGGACCTCTGATTTTAAAAAAGATAACGCATTTATTATTTCCAGCCTACGAAACCGACTGTTTCCGCCCGGGATCGAACCGGGGACCTTTCGCGTGTAAAGCGAACGTGATAACCGCTACACTACGGAAACCGATGACGAATCCAAATTTATCTCCGAAGCAATTGATTAAAGGTTTATCAGATCGGCTGTAATAAATCTTGCCTTTGTGTGTCCTTTACATAAAGATAAAAAAATTGACTTGAAAGATGGAAATGGATTTAGTGAAATTACCGAGGAATTTGATTCCTTAATACAAATACTGTCTTCAGATTGAGAAACGCAAAATAATTGTTTCCGTTTCAGATCTAAATGAGGACCTTGAGCGTATGAAGCGGACCTGATAACCGCTATGCTGCGGAAAGGGACTTCTCATCTAACGAAGAAAACGATATCAATGCTTTAATGGATTTACTATCATCGGCTTAAGAAGCTTATGAGATTGTTCCCGCCCGGACTCGAACCGGGGACCTTTCGGGTGTGAGGCGAACGTGATAACCGCCACACTACGGAAACCGAATCTCTCTGCGCGATTTCATATTCGAACCAATTGATTAAAGGTTTATCAGATTAGATTTACTAATCGTTCCGTTTTCATCTCAATCACATTAAGCAAGAAAAACGCCATGAATTGAGAGACAAGAATAGATTCAGTCCTAATAGGCAAGGCAGTATGACTGCAAAACAAACCAAATGTTTCCGCCCGGGCTCGAACCGGGGACCTTTCGCGTGTTAGGCGAACGTGATAACCGCTACACTACGGAAACCGAATCTCCCTGAGCGATTTCATATTCGAACCAATTGATTAAAGGTTTATCAGATTAGATTTACTAATAGTTCCGTTTTCATATCAATCACATTAAGCAAGAAAAACGCCATGAATTGAGAGACAAGAATAGATTTAGTACCAATAGGCAAGGCAGTATGACTACAAAACAAACCAAATGTTTCCGCCCGGGCTCGAACCGGGGACCTTTCGCGTGTTAGGCGAACGTGATGACCGCTACACTACGGAAACCGCTGACCACCGGAATCTCTCTGCCCTTATCTTTCCTTTATTTCTCTTTCTCATCTTACCGAAACTAGTAAACAGACTGCAATAAGAAATTTTTATCGAAGTTCAATCACACTCGCTCTTTTCCCGCCATCTCTTCATATCAATTATTATGTTAACAATTATCCTGCATACTGAATCTCAACAAAGCAGCTCTCGTACAGTACTTCGAATAAAAATCCGTGGCACAGATCTTGTTCCGCCCGGCTTCGAACTGAGGACTTCTGCGTGTTAGGCGAAGGTTGCATTCGCTACACTACGGTAACCGGCGGTAGACTCGAACTATTTTGGAACTTATTGCTTGAAAGCGAATAGAAGAAAAGGTAGTGTACTGCCCAATTCGTAATCTAATTAAAGATGACCAATTTAATGCATTAAATCATTTATTGTCTTCAACATGTGTAAGAGCATACCTGATTGTTTACGCCCGAAATTCAAACGGGGATCTTTCGCAATGGGACGAACGTGATAACCTCTAATGTGCGGAAACGGACCTCTGATTTTAAAAAAGATAACGCATTTATTATTTCCAGCCTACGAAACTGACTGTTTCCGCCCGGGATCGAACCGGGGACCTTTCGCGTGTAAAGCGAACGTGATAACCGCTACACTACGGAAACCGATGACGAACCCAAATTTATCTCCGAAGCAATTGATTAAAGGTTTATCAGATCGGCTGTAATAAATCTTGCCTTTGTGTGTCCTTTACATAAAGATAAAAAAATTGACTTGAAAGATGGAAATAGATTTAGTGAAATTACCGAAGAATTTGATTCCTTAATACAAATACTGTCTTCAGATTGAGAAACGCAAAATAATTGTTTCCGATTCAGATCTAAATGAGGACCTTGAGCGTATGAAGCGAACCTGATAACGCTATGCTGCGGAAAGGGACTTCTCATATAACAAAGAAAACGATATCAATGCTTTAATGGATTTACTATCATCGGCTTAAGAAGCTTATGAGATTGTTCCCGCCCGGGATCGAACCGGGGACCTTTCGCGTGTGAGGCGAACGTGATAACCGCTACACTACGGAAACCGAATCTCTCTGTGCGATTTCATATTCGAACCAATTGATTAAAGTTTTATCAGATTAGATTTACTAATCGTTCCGTTTTCATCTCAATCACATTAAGCAAGAAAAACGCCATGAATTGAGAGACAAGAATAGATTTAGTCCTAATAGGCAAGGCAGTATGACTGCAAAACAAACCAAATGTTTCCGCCCGGGCTCGAACCGGGGACCTTTCGCGTGTTAGGCGAACGTGATAACCGCTACACTACGGAAACCGAATCTCCCTGAGCGATTTCATATTCGAACCAATTGATTAAAGGTTTATCAGATTAGCTTTACTAATCGTTCCGTTTTCATATCAATCACATTAAGCAAGAAAAACGCCATGAATTGAGAGACAAGAATAGATTTAGGACCAATAGGCAAGGCAGTATGACTACAAAACAAACCAAATGTTTCCGCCCGGGCTCGAACCGGGGACCTTTCGCGTGTTAGGCGAACGTGATGACCGCTACACTACGGAAACCGCTGACCACCGGAATCTCTCTGCCCTTATCTTTCCTTTATTTCTCTTTCTCATCTTACCGAAACTAGTAAACAGACTGCAATAAGAAATTTTTATCGAAGCTAATCACACTCGCTCTTTTCCCGCCATCTCTTCATATCAATTATTATGTTAACAATTTTCCTGCATACTGAATCTCAACAAAGCAGCTCTCGTACAGTACTTCGAATAAAAATCCGTGGCACAGATCTTGTTCCGCCCGGCTTCGAACTGAGGACTTCTGCGTGTTAGGCGAAGGTTGCATTCGCTACACTACGGTAACCGGCGGTAGACTCGAATTATTTTGGAACTTATTGCTTGAAAGCGAATAGAAGAAAAGGTAGTGTACTGCCAAATTCGTAATCTAATTAAAGATGACCAATTTAATGCATTAAATCATTTATTGTCTTCAGCATGCGTAAGAGCATACCTGATTGTTTACGCCCGAAATTCAAACGGGGATCTTTCGCAATGGGACGAACGTGATAACCTCTAATGTGCGGAAACGGACCTCTGATTTTAAAAAAGATAATGCATTTATTATTTCCAGCCTACGAAACTGACTGTTTCCGCTTGGGATCGAACCTTTCGCGTGTAAAGCGAACGTGATAACCGCTACACTACGGAAACCGATGACGAATCCAAATTTATCTCCGAAGCAATTGATTAAAGGTTTATCAGATCGGCTGTAATAAATCTTGCCTTTGTGTGTCCTTTACATAAAGATAAAAAAATTAACTTGAAAGATGGAAATATATTTAGTGAAATTACCGAAGAATTTGATTCCTTAATACAAATACTGTCTTCAGATTGAGAAACCCAAAATAATTGTTTCCGATTCAGATCTAAATGAGGACCTTGAGCGTATGAAGCGAACCTGATAACCGCTATGCTGCGGAAAGGGACTTCTCATCTAACAAAGAAAACGATATCAATGCTTTAATGGATTTACTATCACCGGCTTAAGAAGCTTATGAGATTGTTCCCGCCCGGGATCGAACCGGGGACCTTTCGCGTGTGAGGCGAACGTGATAACCGCTACACTACGGAAACCGAATCTCTCTGTACGATTTCATATTCGAACCAATTGATTAAAGTTTTATCAGATTAGATTTACTAATCGTTCCGTTTTCATCTCAATCACATTAAGCAAGAAAAACGCCATGAATTCAGAGACAAGAATAGATTTAGTCCTAATAGGCAAGGCAGTATGACTGCAAAACAAACCAAATGTTTCCGCCCGGGCTCGAACCGGGGACCTTTCGCGTGTTAGGCGAACGTGATAACCGCTACACTACGGAAACCGAACCTCCCTGAGCGATTTCATATTCGAACGAATTGATTAAAGGTTTATCAGATTAGCTTTACTAATCGTTCCGTTTTCATATCAATCACATTAAGCAAGAAAAACGCCATGAATTGAGAGACAAGAATAGATTTAGTACCATTAGGCAAGGCAGTATGACTACAAAACAAACCAAATGTTTCCGCCCGGGCTCGAACCGGGGACCTTTCGCGTGTTAGGCGAACGTGATGACCGCTACACTACGGAAACTGTTGACCACCGAAATCTCTCTGCCCTTATCTTTCCTTTATTTCTCTTTCTCATCTTACCGAAACTAGTAAACAGACTGCAATAAGAAATATTTATGGAAGTTCAATCACACTCGCTCTTTTCCCGCCATCTCTTCATATCAATTATTATGTTAACAATTTTCCTGCATACTGAATCTCAACAAAGCAGCTCTCGTACAGTACTTCGAATAAAAATCCGTGGCACAGATCTTGTTCCGCCCGGCTTCGCACTGAGGACTTCTGCGTGTTAGGCGAAGGTTGCATTCGCTACACTACGGTAACCGGCGGTAGACTCGAATTATTTTGGAACTTATTGCTTGAAAGCGAATAGAAGAAAAGGTAGTGTACTGCCAAATTCGTAATCTAATTAAAGATGACCAATTTAATGCATTAAATCATTTATTGTCTTCAGCATGCGTAAGAGCATACCTGATTGTTTACGCCCGAAATTCAAACGGGGATCTTTCGCAATGAGACGAACGTGATAACCTCTAATGTGCGGAAACGTGATAACCGCTACACTACGGAAACCGATGACGAATCCAAATTTATCTCCGAAGCAATTGATTAAAGGTTTATCAGATCGGCTGTAATAAATCTTGCCTTTGTGTGTCCTTTACATAAAGATAAAAAAATTGACTTGAAAGATGGAAATAGATTTAGTGAAATTACCGAAGAATTTGATTCCTTAATACAAATACTGTCTTCAGATTGAGAAACGCAAAATAATTGTTTCCGATTCAGATCTAAATGAGGACCTTGAGCGTATGAAGCGAACCTGATAACGCTATGCTGCGGAAAGGGACTTCTAATCTAACAAAGAAAACGATATCAATGCTTTAATGGATTTACTATCATCGGCTTAAGAAGCTTATGAGATTGTTCCCGCCCGGTATCGAACCGGGGACCTTTCGCGTGTGAGGCGAACGTGATAACCGCTACACTACGGAAACCGAATCTCTCTGTGCGATTTCATATTCGAACCAATTGATTAAAGTTTTATCAGATTAGATTTACTAATCGTTCCGTTTTCATCTCAATCACATTAAGCAAGAAAAACGCCATGAATTGAGAGACAAGAATAGATTTAGTCCTAATAGGCAAGGCAGTATGACTGCAAAACAAACCAAATGTTTCCGCCCGGGCTCGAACCGGGGACCTTTCGCGTGTTAGGCGAACGTGATAACCGCTACACTACGGAAACCGAATCTCCCTGAGCGATTTCATATTCGAACCAATTGATTAAAGGTTTATCAGATTAGCTTTACTAATCGTTCCGTTTTCATATCAATCACATTAAGCAAGAAAAACGCCATGAATTGAGAGACAAGAATAGATTTAGGACCAATAGGCAAGGCAGTATGACTACAAAACAAACCAAATGTTTCCGCCCGGGCTCGAACCGGGGACCTTTCGCGTGTTAGGCGAACGTGATGACCGCTACACTACGGAAACCGCTGACCACCGGAATCTCTCTGCCCTTATCTTTCCTTTATTTCTCTTTCTCATCTTACCGAAACTAGTAAACAGACTGCAATAAGAAATTTTTATCGAAGCTAATCACACTCGCTCTTTTCCCGCCATCTCTTCATATCAATTATTATGTTAACAATTATCCTGCATACTGAATCTCAACAAAGCAGCTCTCGTACAGTACTTCGAATAAAAATCCGTGGCACAGATCCTGTTCCGCCCGGCTTCGAACTGAGGACTTTTGCGTGTTAGGCGAAGGTTGCATTCGCTACAATACGGTAACCGGCGGTAGACTCGAATTATTTTGGACTTTATTGCTTGAAAGCGAATAGAAGAAAAGGTAGTGTACTGCCAAATTCGTAATCTAATTAAAGATGACCAATTTAATGCATTAAATCATTTATTGTCTTCAGCATGCGTAAGAGCATACCTGATTGTTTACGCCCGAAATTCAAACGGGGATCTTTCGCAATGAGACGAACGTGATAACCTCTAATGTGCGGAAACGGACCTCTGATTTTAAAAAAGATAATGCATTTATTATTTCCAGCCTACGAAACTGACTGTTTCCGCTTGGGATCGAACCTTTCGCGTGTAAAGCGAA
>OZ023142.1:25293348-25308645 GCA_963675895.2 Styela plicata
GGGGACCTTTCGCGTGTGAAGCGAACGCGATAACCGCTACCATTGATTAAAGTTCCGTTTTCATCAGATTAGATTGAATTACTAATAGATTCCGTTAATATGAATTGAGAGAACAAGAATAGATTTTAGTCCAACATATAGGCAACGGCAGCATAGACTGCAAAACTAAGCCAAATGTTTCCGCACCGGGCTCGAACCGGGGAACCTTTCGCGTGTGAGGCGAACGTGAATAAACCGCTACACTACGAAACCGAATCTCTCTGTGCGATTTCATATTCGAACCAATTGATTAAAGGTTTATCAGATTAGATTTACTAATCGTTCCGTTTTCATCTCAATCACATTAAGCAAGAAAAACGCCATGAATTGAGAGACAAGAATAGATTTAGTCCCAATAGGCAAGGCAGTATGACTACAAAACAAACCAAATGTTTCCGCCCGGGCTCGAAAACCGGGGACCTTTCGCGTGTTAGGCGAAAACGTGATAACCGCTACACTACGGAAACTGCTGACCACCGAAATCTCTCTGCCCTTATCTTTCCTTTATTTCTCTTTCTCATCTTACCGAAGCTAGTAAACAGACTGCAATAAGAAATATTTATCGAAGATCAATCACACTCGCTCTTTTTCCCGCCATCTCAATCATATCAATTATTTATGTTAACAATTTTCCTGCATTCTGAATCTCAACAAAGCAGCTCTCGTACAGTACTTCGAATAAAAATCCGTGGCACAGATCTTGTTTCCGCCCGGCTTCGAACTGAGGACTTCTGCGTGTTAGGCGAACGTGGCATTCGCTACACTACGGTAACCGGCGGTAGACTCGAATTATTTTGGAACTTATTGCTTGAAAGCGAATAGAAGAAAAGGTAGTGTACTGCCAAATTCGTAATCTAATTAAAGATGACCAATTTAATGCATTAAATCAATTTAATTGTCTTCAGCATGCGTAAGAGCATACCTGATTGTTTATGCCCGAAATTCAAACGGGGATCTTTTGCAAATGAGACGAACGTGATAACCTCTAATGTTGCGGAAAGAACTTGACCTCTTATTTTTAAAAAAGAAAAACGCAATTATTTATTTCCAGTCAGACGAAACTGACTGTTTCCGCCCGGGATCGAACCGGGCGACCTTTCGCGTGTAAAGCGAACGTGATAACCGCTACACTACGGAAAGCCGATGACGATTCCAAATTTATCTCCGAAGCAATTGATTAAAGGGTTATACAGATCGCTTGTAATAAATCGTGCGATTGTATGTCCTTTACATAAAGATAAAAAAATTGACTTGAAAGATGGAATTATATTTAGTGATAATTTAACGAAGAATTTGATTCCTTAATTACAAATACTGTCTTCAGATTGAGAAAAAACGCAAAAATATTTGTTTCCCGTTCGAGATCGAAATGAGGCGCTTGAGCGTAGGAAAGCGCAAACCTAAAAGCCGTCCGCTTGCGGGAAAAGGGACTTCTAATATCCCTAACAAGACAACGATATCCATGCTTTAATGGATTTTTCTCCATAGGCTTATTTCCTTAAGTAAGCTTACGAGATAGTTCCCGTCCGGGATCGAAACTGGGACCTTTCGCGTGTGAGGCGAACGCGATGACAGCTTACACTACCGGAAACCGGAATCTCTTTGTGCGATTTCATATTCGAACCAATTGATTAAACGGTTTATTCTGATTAGATTTACTATCGTTCCGTTTTCATCTCAATCACATTAAGCAAGAAAAACGCCATGAATTGAGAGACAAGAATAGATTTAGTCCTAATAGGCAAGGCAGTATGACTGCAACAACAAACACAAGTGTTTCCGCCCGGGCTGAACCGGGGTCCTTTCGACGTGTGAGGCGAACGTGAACGGTGATAACCGCTCCTCTCACTACGAAATAAATATTCGAATCTCTTGATATTAAAGGTTTTCAGATTAGCCTGAATTTTCATTTCAATCGCATTAAGCCAGGAAAAACGCTTAATTTGAGAGACAAGAATAGATGTGTCTTCCAATACGGCCAGCAGTCGACTACAAGGTTTTGCGGGATCGCTGGGACCTATCGGTGTTATCCAACGTTATCCGTGAAATAACAGATAAACAGAGATCTTCTGAGCGTTTTCATGTATCGAAACATTGATAATATGATTTATCAGTTCGCTTTACCAATCGTTCCGTTTTTATATCAATAACTTAAGCAGATTGAGCCATGACTACTAAGAAACAAGGACCAAAATGTGTTAACAAGCGCAAGACCAGTATGCTACGTAACCGGGGGACCTTTGTCCGCGTAGTGTCGAAGGCGCAAACTTTCGCAGAGAACTGCGAACAGTGATAACCGCTACACCTATGCAAACTGCTGACACACCGAAAATCTTCTCGCCACTTTATCTTTCCTATTATTTATGTTCTTTCTCATCTATACCCGAATCTAAGTAAACAGACTGCAATAAGAAATATTTAGATCGAAGTTCAATCGACCCACTCGCTCTTTTCCCGATATCATCATATCATTATTATGTTAACATTGTTTCTGCTAGTCGGAATCTCTACTAAAGCAGCCTACTCTTTTGACAGTACTTCGAATAAAAAATCCGTGGCCACAGAGTCTTGTTCCGCCGGGCTTCGAACTGAGGACCTTCTGCGTGTTAGGCGAACGTGGCATTCGCTACCTATCGGTAAACGGCGGTAGACAGCGAGTTATTTTCGCCCGAACCTTATTGCTTGAAAGCGAATAGAAGAAAAGGGAGTAGTGTACTGCCAAATTAGTAATCTAATTAAAGATGACCAAATTTAATGCATTATAATCTCTTTATTGTCTTCAGCATGCGTAAGAGTCATATCCTGATTGTTTATGCCCGAAATTCAAACGGGGATCTTTCGCAATGAGACGAAGTGTTGATAACCTCTAATGTGCGGGAAACGGACCTCTGATTTTAAAAAAGATAACGCAATTATTATTTCCAGTCATACGAAACTGATGTTATCCGCCCGGGATCGAACCGGGGGACCCTTTCGCGTGTAAAAGCGAAAAACGTGATAACCGATCACTACGGAAACCGATGAAGATTCCAAATTTATCTCCGAAGCAATTGATTAAAGGTTTTATCAGATCGGCTGTAATAAATCTTGCCTTTGTATGGTCCATTACATAAAGATAAAAAAAAATTGACTTGAAAGATGGAAATAGATTTAGTGAAGATTAGACCGAAGAATTTGATTCCCTTAATACAATATACTGTCTCTCAGATTGAAAAACGCAAATAATTGTTTCCGTTGAGATCTAAATGAGGAGCTTGAGCGTATGAAGCGAAACCTGATAACCGACTACGCTGCGGAAAGGGACTTCCTAATCTAACAAAGAAAATCGATATCAATGCTTTAATGGATTTTACTATCATCGGCATTAAAGAAGCTTATGAGATTGTTCCCGTCCGGGATCGAACCCGGGGACCATTTCGCGTGTGAGGCGACGCTTTGATAACCGCTACACTACGGAAACCGAATCTCTCCGGGCGATTTTCATATTCGAACCCAATTGATTAAAAGGTTTATCAGATTAGATTTACTAATCGTTCCGTTTTTCATCTCAATTCACATTAAGCAAGAAAAACGCCACATGAATTCAGAGAGACAAGAATAGATTTAGTCCTAAAAAGGCCAAGGCAGTATGACAGCAAAACAAACCAAAAGTTTCCGCCCGGGCTCGAAGGGGACCTTTCGCGTGTTAGGCGAACGTTGATCTAAACCGCTTTTACACTACGGAAACCGGAATGACGAACTCCTTGCAAATTAATTCTCCGAAGCCATTGATTAAAGGTTTATCAGATCAGCTGTAAATAAATTCTTGCCTTTGTATGTTCTTGGAAATAGATTTAGTGCAGGAAAATAACCAAAGGGAGAATTTGATTTCCTTAATACAAAATTACTGTAACTTCAGATTGAGAAACGCCAAAATAATTGTTTCCTACGTTCGAGATCGAAATGAGGACTTGAGCGTATGAAGCGAACCTGATAACCGCATACGCTGCGGAAAGGGACTTCTAAATCTAACAAAGAAGGAAAACGATATCAACTGCTTTAATGGATTTACTATCATCAGAAGAAGCTTACAGAGATCTGTTCCCGTCCGGGATCGAACCGGGGACCTTTCGCAGTGTGAGGCGAACGTGATAACCGACTACGCATACGGAAAACCGAATCTCTTTGTGCGATTTCATATTCGAACCAATTGATTAAAGGTTTATCAGATTAGATTTACTAATCGTGTTCCGTTTTCATCTCAATCACATTAAGCAAGAAAAACGCCATGAATTGAGAGACAAGAAATAGATTTATGTCCTAATAGGCAAGGCAGTATGACTGCAAAAAACAAACCAAAATGTTTCGCCCGGGTCGAACGGGGAACTTTTCGGTGTGAGGCGAACGTGATAAACCGCTACACATAGCGGAAACGAATCTCTCTGTGCGATTTCATCTTCGAACAATTGATTACAAAGGTTTAATAGATTAGATTTACTAATAGTTCGTTTTTCTCACAATCGAAATAAGCCAAGGAAAAACGCCATAATTTGAGAGACAAGACTAGATTTAGTCCAATAGGCAACGGCAGTCATGACTACAAATCTTTCCGCCCGGGGGCTCGAACCGGGGACCTTTCGCGTGTTAGGCGAAGCGAACGTGATAACGTTGCCGCTACACACTACGAACTCTACGAATCTCTTGCGAATTCATCTTACGAACACATTGATAAAAGATTTATCAGATACGCTTGAGTTCACTAATCGTTCCTTCTTTATATACTCAATCACAATAAAGGCAAGAAAAAATTTTCTGAATTGAAGAACAAGTTCGATTTAGTGTTACAATATCGAGTAGAAGTAGATTCCAAACAAAGACCACTGTTACGTTCGAGCTCGAACTAGGATTGAGTGTTAGGCGAACGTGATAACCGTCATTACGCGCGAAACCGGTCTGACACCGAATCTCTTCATCTTTATTATGCTTGAAGGATAGAAGACGTGCCATGTGAAACCCTGCACCAAATAATATACTATAACGAAGTCAAATACAGATCCTCTTATCGCCATCCTTATCATATCTATTATCAATGTTTACGGAATTTATCTTGTCGTGCTGTTAACAACGAGCTCTCGTCAGGTATTCGACAAAAATCCCGGCACATCGATCATGTTAAACGGTATACCGGGCTTTTTTTCGAATCGAGGACCTTTCTGCGTGTTCATCTAGACGTGATGTTACCTCTCTAGAACGTGGATCTTTCACTAACCTACAGCGAGACCCGTACATTTTGGAAATTGCTTGATGAAAGCGAATAGAATAACTTTAGTGTATTGAAACAAAATCTGAATTAAAGGTTTATCAGATTTAGATGTACCTAATATTTATAATTTCAAAGATCCTCAAGATCACTGTATTATTTATGCCGCTCTAATTCAAACGGGCTGAATTGAGAGAACAACTCTTATGAAAGGACTTTGATTTTAGAAATATTAACAAGGCAAAATTCAGATTACCAAAACAAACCAATTGTTTCCGCCCGGGCTCGAACCGGGGACCTTTCTTGAGCGTGTTAGGCGACACGTGATAACCGCTACACTACGGAAACTGATGACGATTCGAAATCTCTCCGTCCAATGATTTCACAGGTTTATCAGATCATCTGTTTAAATCTTGCTTTGAAGTTCTTTAAACAGAGATAGCAATAAGAAATATGGTATCGAAGTAGTGAATCAAGAATACTCGCTTGCTTATAACGTCTTCATGTCATCATATTGATCTACACGCTTAATAATGTTTCGTGCGAGATGAAATGAGGAAGCATGCAGCGTATGAAGCGAACCGTATAACGATACGCTCCGGAACATTAGATACTTGTTTCCGCATCGTAACCAAAGAAACGATATTCAATGCTTTAATGGATTTATATATAGAGCGATGAAGCATTCGATCACCTACCGGTTGGGTCGGTGTTCTACCCGGGGGACCTTTGGACTTTCGCGTGTGAGGCGAACGCGATAACCGTACACTACGAGGAAACGAATCTCTTGTGCGATTTCATAATCGAACCTCAAGATGATTACCGGTTTATCAGATTAGATTTACTAATCGTTCCATTTATCATACATATCACCATTAAGCAAGAAAAACGCATTAATTGAGAGACAAGAATTAGATTTTAGTCCTAATTATGGCAAGGCAGTATGACTGCCCAAACACAAACACAACTGTTTCCGCCGGGCTCGAAACCGGGGACTTTCGCGTGTTGTGGCGAACGTGATAACCGCTACACTACGGAAACCGATGACGATTCCAAATTTAATCTCCGAAGCATTTGATTAAAGGTTTATTCGGCCTGTAATAAATCATGCCTTTGTTAAGTCCTTTACATGTGTGGACGATAAAAAAAATTGACTGTAAAAGATGGACTAGATTTAGTGAAAAGAATTATTTGATTCCTTAGTACAATACTGTCACTCAGATTTTTTCCGGCAATCTAATTACTATCATTCGAGATCTAAATGAGGATTTCTTGGCGTATGAAGCGACCTGATAACCGCTACGCTGCGGACAAGGGAACTTCTAAATCTAACAAAGAAAGAATAAATCGTATCAATGATTTGTTTGCGATTTTCGAATGCGGATTAAGAAGCTTAGGAGATTGTTCCCGTCCGGGACAACTCGAACCGGGGGGACCTTTCGCGTGTTCTTGCTTGAAACGAATAGACGATAACCGCCTACACTACGGAAACCGTTCTCTCCGGGCGATTTCCATTATTCGAAACAATTGATTAAAGGTGTCTTCAGATTAGATTTACTAATCGTTCGTCTTTTCTCTCAATCACATTAAGCAATGAGAAATAACGTGATGAATTCAGAGACCGGAATAGGATTTGTTCTAAAAGGCACGGCAGTATTACTGCCAAAACCAAACTCCATGTTTCCGCCCGGGCTCGAACCGGGGACCTTTCGCGTGTAAGGCGCGAAACTAACTGACTACCCTACGGAAAAGCGATGACGACTTCAAATTAATCTCTCTCGCAATTGATTAAAGGTTCATCCAGATCGGCAGTAATACATCTTGCCTTTGTATGTTTTACAATAAGATAAAAAAATATTCAGATGAAATAGATTTACTAATTACCGAAGAATTTTGATTCCTTAATACAAATAATACTGTCTTCAGATTGAGAAACGCAAAACAAAATTGTTCCGTTTCGAGATCTAAATGAGGAGCTTGCGCGTATGAAGCGAACATGATAACCGCTACGCTGCGGAAAGGATCTTCTAATTCTAACAAAGAAAACGATATCAATGCTTTAATGGATTTTACTATCATCGAAAGACAGTTTATCCGTTCCAGTCCGGGATCGAACGGGGACCTTTCGCGTGTGCGGCGAACGCGATAACCGCTACACTACGGAAACCGAATCCTCTTTCCGGGCGATTTCATATTCGAACCAATTGATTAAAGGTTTATCAGATTAGATTTACTAATCGTTCCGTTTTTCATCTCAATCACAATATTAAGCAAGAAAAAACGCCATGAATTGAGAGACAAGAATAGATTTAGTTCCAATAGGCAAGGCAGTATGACTGATGACGACAAAAACAAACCAAATGTTTCCGCCCGGGCTCGAACCGGGGAGCTTTTCGCCCGTGTTAGGCGAACGTGATAACCGCTACACTACGGAAACCGATGACGATCTCCAAATTAATACTGTTAATTTCGAAGCAATTTGATTAAAGGTTTATCAGATCAAGAGGCTGTAATAAATCTCCACACTGCTTTGTATGTCATTCTCAATAAATGAACAACTTTCCTGCATTCTCAATCTCAACCAAGTTGTAACGTATCTTTCTAAGCCCCGAAATTAAATTCCGTGGGATACATGAATAGAGTGAATGGGTCAGTTTGATGAAAAACTGCTGGCGAACAAATAACTTGTCTTAATAGACTACGTGAAACGCGAAATAATTGTTTCCGTTTCGAGAATCTCGAAATGAGATGCAAGAGCTTGGAGCGTATGGAAGCTAATTAATAACTGGATAACCGCTACGCGCTGCGGGAAAGGGAACGACTTCTAAAGTCTAACAACGAAGAACCGATATCAAAGATGCTTTAATGTGATTTAGGAACATATCATGTAGACTTAAAAAGCTTTACGAGGCATTGTTCCCGTCATCTCGGATCGAAAATCGGGGACCTTTAGCGGTGTGAGGCGAACGTGAATAACCGCTACACTACGGAAACCGAAATCTCTTTGTGCGATTTCATATTTCGAACCAATTGATTAAAGGATTTATCAGATCTTAGATTTACTAAATAATAGTTCCGTTTTCATCTCAATCACATTAGAATGCCAAGAAGAAAAACGCCATGAATTGAGAGACAAGATAGATTTAGTCCTAATAGGCAAGGCAGTATGATGCAAAAACAAACTCCAAATGTTTCCGCCGGGCTCGAACCGGGGACCTTTCGCGTGTGAGGCGAACGTGATAACCGCTACACTACGGAAAACCGAATCTCTCTCTGTGCGATTTTTCATATTCGAACCAATTTGATTAAAGGTTTATCAGATTAGATTTACTGAATCGTTCCGTTTTCATCTCAATCACATTAAGCAGAAAAAACGCCATTGAATTGAGAGACAAGAATAGATTTAAGTCCCAATAGGCAAGGCAGTATGACTGCAAAACAAACCAAATGTTTTCCGCCCGGGCTCGAACCGGGGACCTTTCGGTGTTAGGCGAACGTGATAACCGCTACACTACGGAAACCGCATCTGACCAACCGAAATCTATATCTGCGAAACCAATTTTCCAATTTAAAGATTTATCTCAGAATTACCGAAGCTAGTAACTCCATGCAATCCTGAAAACATATTATCGAAGTTCAATCACACATCGCTCTTTTTCTCGCCATTCCTCTATACCAATTATTATGGTTAACAAATTACAGAATTCTGATTCTAACCAATAGAGCTCTAGTAAGTCTTCCGAATAAAAATCGTGGCACAATGATCTTGTTCCGCCCGGAGCTTCGAACCGAGGACCTTTCTGCGTGTTAGGCGAACGTGGCAATTCGCTACACTACGGTAAATCGCTGACCGAATTATTTTGGAACTTATTGCTTGAACGCGAATTAGAAGAAAAGGTAGTGTCTCTTGCAAATTCGTAACGAATTAAGTATGACCACTTTAATGCATTAAATCATTTATTGTCTTCAGCATGCGTAAGAGCATTTTCCCGATTGTTTATGCCCGATTATTTCAAACGGGGCTCTTTTCGCAATGTGAGGCCACGAACGAGCATATCCTCTAATGTGCGGAAACGGACTCTGATTTACAAAAAAGATAACGCCATAATTATTTCCGGTGGTATACAAATTTGACTGTTTCCGCCCTCGGGATCGAGTACCGGGGACCTTTCGCGTGTAAGGCGAACGTGATAACCGCTGACACTACGGGAAACCGCGATGACGATTCCAAATTTATCCTTCAACGAAGCAATTGATTAAAGGTTTTATCAGACTCGGCTGTAATAAATTCTTGCCTTTGTATGTCCTTTACATAAACGATAAAAAATTGACTTGAAAGATTGGAAATTCGATGTTAGTGAAAATTACCGAAGAATTTGATTCCGTAATACAAATACTGTTCTTCAGATTGAGAACCAACGCAACAACTAATTGTTTCCGTTCGAGATCTAAATGAGGAGCGTTGAGCGTATGAAGCGAACCTGATAACCGCTACGCTGCGGAACGGGGACTTCTCTAATCTAACAAAGAAAAAACGATATCATATGCTTTAATGGATTTACCTCATCATCGTTTAAGAAGCTTATGAGATTGTTCCGTCGCGGGATCGAACCGGGGACCTTTCGCGTGTGAGGCGACGTGATAAACCGCCTACACTACGGAAACCGAATCTCTCTTGGGGCGATTTCATATTTCGAACCAATTGATTAAAGGTTTATCAGATTAGATTTACTAATCGTTCCGTTTTCATCTCACTCAATCACAATTAAGCAGAAAAACGCCATGAATTAGAGAGACAAGAATAGATTTAGTCCTAATAGGCAAGGCAGTATGACTGACAAAACAAAACCAAATTGTTTCCGCGGGCTCGAACCGGGGACCTTTCGCGTGTTAGGCGAACGTGATGTACCCGCTACACTACGGAAACCTCGATGACGACTCCAAATTAATATCCGAAGCAATTGATTTAAAGGTTTATCAGATCAGCTGTAATAAATCTTGCCTTTGTATGTCACATTGGAATATCGCATGATGGAGAAGTAGTGAAATTACCGAAGAATTTTTGATTCTTAATATAAAATTACTGTCTTCAGATTGAGAAACGCAAAATAATTGTTTCCGTATCGAGATCGAAATGAGGAGCTTGAGCGTATGAAGCGAACGGTGATAACCGCTACGCTGCGGAAAAGGTCTGATACTATATTCTAACATTGATTAAAGGAAAAAACGAGATTATAATGCTTTAAATGGATTTTTTTTACATATCTAGACTTAAAGTCCTTACGAGATTGTTCCCGTCGGGATCGAACGTGGGGACCTCACTTCGCGTGTGTGAGGCGAACGTGATAACCGCTACAACTACGGAAACTAGAATCTCTTTGTGCGATTTTATATTCGAACCAAGTGATTCAAAGGTTTATCAGATTAGATTTACTAATCGTAGACCGTTTTCATCTCAATCACTTCATTTAAGCAAGAAAAACGCCACTGAATTGAGAGACAAGAATAGATTTCAGTCCTAATTAAGCAGGCAGAACCTGACTGCAAAACAAACCAAATGTTTCCGCCCGCGGCTCGAACGGGGATCCTTTCGCGTGTGAGGGCGAACGTGATAAACCGCTACACAATACGGAAACCGAAATCTCTCTGTGCGACTTTCATATTCGAACCAATTGATTAAAGGTTTATCAGATTAGATTTACTAATAGTTCCGTTTTCATCTCAATCACAGTTAAGCAAGAAAAACGCCATAATTTGAGAGACAAGAATAGATTTAGTCCCCATAGGCAAGGCAGTAGATGACTGACGAAACAAATGTTTCCGCCGCGGGCTCGAACGGGGGACCTTTTTCGCGTGTTAGGCGAACGTGATAACCGCGCTACACACATACGGAAACCGAATCTCTCTCCTGAGCGATTTTCATATTCGAACCAATTGATTAAAGATTTATCAGATTAGCTTTACTAATCGTTCACGTTTTTATATCAACTCACATTAAGCAAGAAAAAAACGCCATGAATTGAGAAACAGAGAACAGATTAGATTTTGTACAATAGGCAAGGCAGTATGACTACAAAAACAAACCAAATGTTTCCGCCGCGGGCTCGAACCCGGGGACCTTTCGCATACGTGTTAGGCGAAACGTGATAACCGATTACACTACGGAAACTAAATGCTGACCACGAAATCTTTCTGCCTTTATCTTTCCTTTTATTTCTCTTTTCTCATCTTACCGAAGCTAGTAAACAGACTGCAATAAGAAATATTTATCGAAGTTCAATCACACTCGCTCTTTTCCCGCCCATCTCATCATATCCATTATTAGTGTTAACAATTTCCTGCCAATTCGGATATCTAATCAACAAAGCAGCTCTCGCTACTTGTACTTCGAATAAAAATCCGTGGCACAGATCTTGTTCCCGCCCTCGAAACGGGCTTCGAAACTGAGCGACTTCTGCGTGTTAGGCGAACGTGGCATTCGCGAAAGGTTTCACTACGGTAATAAAATCCGGCGGTAGATTTTACTCGAGTTATTTTGGAACTTATTGCTTGAAAGCGAATATTTGAAGAAAAGGTAGTGTACTGCCAAATTCGTTAATCTAATTAAAGATGCCAAATTTAATGCATTATAAATCATTTATTGTCTTCAGCCATGACGTAAGAGCATACCTGATTGTTTACCGCCTTTCGAAATTCAAAACGGGGATCTTTCGCAATGAGACGAACGTGCGATAACAATTAATGTGCGGAAACGGACCTCTTGATTTTAAAAAAGATAAAAAACGCAATTATTATTTCCAGTCTACGAAACTGACTGTTTTCCGCCGGGAACGAACCGGGGACCTTTCGCGTGTAAAGCGAACGTGATAACCGCTACACTACCGGAAACCGCATGACGATTCCAAATTTTATCTCCGAAGCAATTGATTAAAGGTATTATCAGATCGGCTGTAATAAAATCTTGCCTTTGTATGTCCTTTTACATAAAGATAAAAAAATTGACTTGAAAGATGGAAATAAGAATTTAGTGAAATTACACGAAGAATTTGATTCCTTAATACAAATACTGTCTTCAGATTGAGAAACGCCTAAAATAATTGTTTCCGTTCGAGATCTAAATGAGGAGCTTGAGCGTAATGAAGCGAACCTGAGATAACCGCTACGCTGCGGAGAAAGGGACTTCTAATCTAACAAAAGAAAACGATATCAATGCTTTTAATGGATTTACTATCAATAGGCTTAAGAGCTTATGAGATTGTTCCATGTCCGGGAATCGAACCGGGGACCTTTCGTCGTGTGAGGCGAACGTGATAAACCGATACATACGGAAAACGAATCTCCTTTGGGCGATTTCATTATTTCGAAACCAATTGATTAAAGGTTTATCAGATTAGATATACTAATCGTTCCGTGTTTCATCTCCAATCCACATTAAGCAAGAAAAACGCCATGAATTGCGAGAGACAAGAATAGATGTAGTTCCTAATAGGCACAATTGGCAGTATGACTGCCAAAACAAAACCAAATGTTTTCGCCCGGGCTCGAACCGGGGGACATTTCGGCTGGTGTTAGGCGAAACGTGATAACTCCGCTACACTACGGAAAACCGATCTCTCTGCGCTGCCGATTTCATATTTCGAACCAATTGATTAAAGGTTTTATTCCAGATCAGAGCTAATAAATAGTTCCCGTTTTCAATCTATGTTCTTATGGCAAGAAAATCCCTCATATGAATTTACCGAAGACAATGATTCCTTAATACAATTACTAACTTCAGTTGACTGAAAACGCAATGCCAATTGTTTTCCGCCCGAGGTGTCGGAACCGAGGGACTTGAGCGTGTATAAAGCGAACACGTGGATTTACGCTACCTCTGCGGTAACTGCGGACTTCGAAATCTCTCAAATCGAATAGGTCGTCTGCGTGTTAGGCGAACGTGGCATTCGCTGGATACATACGGTAAACGGCGGTTAAAACTCCTAATTCTTTTGAATTATTGCTTGGATATAGGATCGAAAAGAAAAGGTAAGTGTACTGCCAATTTCGTAATCAAATAACCGCTGACCATTCCTTAATGCATTAAATCCTTTATTGTGCGATTTCAGCTATGCGGAAGTGCAACTCCTGATTGTTTATCGCCCGGAAATTCACTAGGGGGATCTTTTGTCAAAGAGGACGTTAAGTGTGATAAACGTACATGTGAGGAAAACGGACGATTGATTTATAAACAAAGAGTAACGAAATAATTATTCTCTGCAGCAAAACAAACCAAATGCTTTCCGCCCGGGCTCGAACCGGGGACCCTTTCGCTTGTAAAGCGAACGTGATAACCGCTACAATACGGAAAACGATGACGATTCAAAATTTATCTCCGAAGCAATTGATTAAAGGTTTACTCAGATCGGCTGTAATTAAAATCTTGCCTTTGTATGTCCTTAACATTAAAGATTAAAAAAAATTGACCTTGAAAGATGGAAATAGATTTATGTCAAATTACCGAAGACATTTGATTCCTCAATACAAATTACTGTATTCAGATTGGGAAAATAAACGGCAAAATAATTGTTTCCAGTTCGACATTCTAAAATGAGGGACATTGGAGCGTATGACGGAGAACGTGATAATCCGCTACGCTGCGGAAGACGGCACTTCTAACGCTAACAAAAACAAAGAAAATCGAAGTTCAATGGATATTAAGAAAAGGAGTTAAGCTATGCAATCCAGTTTAAGAATAGCTTTAGGAGATTGTTCCCGCCCGGGATCGAAACCGGAGGACCTTATCGCGTCAGTGTGAGGCGGAACGTCAGTGATAAACCGCTTACACTACGGAAACCGAATCTCTCTGTGCGATTTCATATTCGAAACAAATTGACTTAAAGGTTTATCAGATTAGAATTTTTAAGCTTTGTTCCGTTTTCATCTCAATCACATTATAAAGCAAGAAAAAAAACGCCCACTGAGATTGAAAAGGGAGGACAAGAATAGAATAATAGTCCCAATAGGCAAGGCCGTATGACTACAAAACAAACCAAATTTTTTCGCGCGGGCTCGAACCGGGGACCTTTTCGGTGTTAGGCGAACGTGATAAAACCTACACTACGGTCAAAAAACATATGGCTCGGCGGTAGGGATCAAATTATTTTGGAAATCAAGTTGATTACCGCGCCACGCGCCCAGGTACGCTTACTAATCGTAGTCCGTACCATAAAGAGCCCCCCCTATAAGCATTAAATCATTTATTGTATCTGTCTGCGACACAGAGTAGGAAAGTTTCGCGCCCGAAATTCACACTGGGGCTTTTAGCATTGAGCTACTCACGTTAAACCACTCATGTGCGGACATGACCTTTTGTCTTTTAAAAATCTTCCCGACATTAATTCTATAGCATAGACAAGATGTAAAGGTGGGATCGAACGGGAAATCGGAGTATGCGGACCGTGATGACCGCTATAGTACCCTAACGGAACACGATTCCGAATTAATTTTTCCGCGAAGCATATGATTCAGGGTTTATCAGATCAGGTGTCATAACTCTTGCGTTAGTCTGTCCTTTACATAAGGAATACCAACTAGACATGACGAATAGACTATCGATTTAGTGAAAATCCCGGAGAAGTTTGATTCCTTAATCCAAATACTGACTTCAGATGGAGAAAACGCAAAATCATTGTTTCCGTTCGCAGATCTAAATGGGGGACCTAGAGCGTATTGAAGCGAACCTGATAACCGCTAACGCAGCGGCAAAGGGACTTCTACGTAAACCAGAAGCCCGCAACCTGGATAATCTTGGAAAATAGCACACATTTACTAAGTACAGCTCTCTCTCTTGGTTTCACTCGCCAGGCGATCGCCGTTTCCATAACTGTGTGCGGGAAGTGCATACACGCTAACACGGAAAACTCTGAGTGAATTCATATATCGAAAAATTGTTTACGGATTACTCCGCTTAGTTTCAATCGGTGTATAAACACACAGAAATTAAGCAATGGAACCACCGCCATGAATGAGAGACCAGAATT